>VDFB02066155.1:110861-228585 GCA_007258455.2 Sequoia sempervirens
CATGAAGGAGAATAGACAATTTCTCTATCCAATGCATTGTCCAACCTAAGGGCAATGATGGTAAAATCTTACCACATAGTTATCACGTATAGAGCAAGAGGAGTGGCACATGGGATGATATACCATGAAAGTTTTATAATAATTGACTTTTACTAGCACCCCATTTACCATTACATATTTGGTATGCTAAAATGACAACCAAGCTCGGTTTTCCCACTAGAATGTTCAGCCAAAACTTTCAGACTTCAAACAAATCATATGTGTTGTTCACCTTCATGTGGCCTTGATTTAATAGCATAATCCTCATAATTCTCTCTACAATATTTAGGCATGGGTTCAATTTAAGTTTCATGGGAATGCAACTCAATGAATGCTGCCAATTATCATCATGCCCTTCCATCTGATTTTGTCTTTCATAATTTTCATTTACTTTATGCATTAGTTTTTACTTTAACTTAATGGCTTTGCATGCACTATGGACATACCCTTCTATGTCATTATCATAGTAATCATTGTACTTATCTTTGAAACTTCCACCATATGTTCTTTATGCTCATGTATAACCATAGCACCTTATAGGATCTCATTCCTTAACAAAATCACTACTTTCCTAAGCCAAATGGTGAATTTCTCTATATTGATAAAGGTAGAATTTTCTTGATTGGTATATATCAAATCTTAGTCAAATTTTGAGGTAATCATATTTTTTTCACTATGCCATGAATTGTTTTTGCAAGAGGTCTTCAAGACATTAAAGTTGAAAGTAACAATTTGAGTGTATAGACATTATATCCATAGTTCATATCACAAATGTTTCCTTCACAAGCTTGCTGCCCCAATCAAGATGAAATTCAACTTCATGGTAATTATTAGGGCTTTCCCCACTTCATGAGTGTTGTTCATGGTTTCATTTTGTTAATGTAAGTAACCATTGGAATTTTATTCTTTCCAATAAGGGTCTTTATTAACTAATTTCAAGAAAATGCAACAACTAACATTTGTAATTTTTGAGAGCTCCATCACTGGTTTTTTCTGGGGACATCTGTTCCTAAGTGAACATAGTAATATCTAAGAATATTCTAGAAGAGAATAATGAGTGCTAGATCCATTATGCAGCAAAGTTATTTTAATTTCATTTTTAACTTCACTTGGTGGCCCCAGGACACCAAATGAAAAAGGGAAGCCAATTCTTACCCTTGTCAAAGACCAATCTATTAAAGGAGTTGATCTCCCTCAATCCATACTTGCCTCTTCCATACCACTGCAATAATTATAGCCCTCCTCTTACAAGCATAAATATGTGATTACCATTGAAATCTTCCTGATTACAAACATTGCCACTAACATCTCTCACAACTTTTATGAGCATACCATTGCTAATATAATATCTATCATTTTGCATTGTATAACCAAGCATAAACTAAAATTTTTCATCATCACATGACACATATGTGTTATATTCATCACATGAAACATATTCATATTGAAAATAATATTCCTTTCACTTCATCTTATTGTCATGCTCCATCAAAATACCTCCCAACTAAAATGGAAACTGAAAGTGTTCATAATCTTCCAAGTAGTTGGCATCATGATACTCAACCTTACCTACAATGTCTATGTCAAATGTAAAAAATTCATAGGAAATTACCTCAATGAGCTCATCAATGTGTTTCTTTGTTTACTTAAGGCTGCATTCTAACCCTGTGTCAAATGCATAATCGGAGTTCTCAACATAGAGTGGATTATCTCTGCACCAATACAGATCATCATTTATATTAACTGGTGAAGATGGAGGCTCATCAAATAAGGGGTTTTGTTGTACATTCATTGTTGTCATAAAAGCTTCTGTGTCCTTAGCATGAAGGTCTATATCTTTCATATCATCATTGTATTCAAAATCATTACAATCACTAAAAGAGCATATAGATAGATTTTCAATTTCATTCACATCATCAATAGTTAACATCTTTGACTCACATTCTGAAAAACTCTTCACAGGAAGAAAGTTGTTCCTTCTTAAGAAAACATGCATTCCCATCATTATCAACATATTTCTTACTTGAAGCAAAAGATTTTATCTCTACTTCATGAGGATAATAATAATCAACATAGGAATGATCATACTCAATGCCATCATAGTTACTACAGCAGGGGGACTCATCAATATTGAAACTATGTTCAGGCTCTTCAAATTGACTGCACAGTCTTATGTCTTCCATAGGACTATAGGTACTAGAATATTCAAAAGCTTTGAAACCTGGGAGGATACCAAACATGTATTTAGGCTCCTACTCTTTAGATTGGTTATTTACACACACTACTTCAACATCAACAATCACTTGGGTTGATTCACCATGTTGAATACTTGGGCCCATTTCTATTCCCTGATTAGTAGAGTTGCAACAAGGGATAACTTCACATACCTCCTTTTGTTCTCTAGACCATGCATTTGAATAATGACGACTATAATCATTATCTACATAGCCAATGAACTTACCACACATTTGATTTGCTTCATTGAGGTATGTATTTTCAACCTTTTCTCTACTTTCTTCTTCTTCATGTGATATATCACTCCTTGACTCATATGGAGCATCAAAATCATTATCATTACAAATTGAAAACATAATAGTTTTTTGATGATCATCTCTAATCTTTTCAAAAAGAAAAATGCATTCACACACTTGGTCAAGCCTAACATGCTTCAAGTCCTTTGGCAGAGCACTCAAACCCGATTCATAAGATTCATAAAATAAATCACTGCATACACTTTATTCCAGGATACTCGTGAATTGTAGATAGAGTATCCATAAATCTTTCATAGAGATCATATGATGATTCTCCTTCATATCTCCTTATGTAAAAGAGGGCTTGAACAAAGAACATAGGATCACAAATGCATGCAACTTCTTGACAATTTGTTCGGGGCTCTATGTGATCAACATTATGGAATGATGTATAAGCTGAAACAATAGGGGTGTAAGTTATTTGACATTCATTTTTTTATTTATGACTTACACCTTTCATCAACATTTGGTGCCTCATGGAAACAAACACTTCTAGAAAAATAAACCTTGTGCATTCCATATTTCTAGTTGTTTTCAATGTTCATGGCTATATCATAGGCATGATGCAAGGTTGTAGGATCCTTGCTTCTCATCTAGTAACTCATATTCCCGTCAAAAGCTCCTAGGTAAACAACCAGACTCATTGAATCATTTGGTCTCATAGCTTCAGGAATATCCCTCAATGCTTTTGTAAATCTCAGATTAAATGTTGGAACTAGCTCATCCTCATAAGAGCATTCATAAACCTCAGAAAAGAACTCAAGTCCATTGTCATTATGATCTTCATCACAAGAAGATCCATCACTGCATAAACTATGCTCATAATTTTTTAGATTAAATGCTTAAATTTTCATTTTTAATATCTTGACGCCTGATTTGCAATGAAATATCAACAACACTTGCATAACAGTCATTGATCAAATCATGACATGAAATGAAATATTTCATCTGTTCTACTTCTTTGTTATCTAAGATATTACAAGGAGAAAATTCATGCACATCTATTTTGTCATCATACCGTGTATCTTCATCTTCATGCCCCTATTGTATTGATCTCCATATGTGCTACTTGTGAGCTGATTACAATAAATATCCCCATCCAGACAAGATGGGTCTTCATTTTCTGATATACTCTTTTCAATTATGTGCATCATGCTCTAATTTCTCTCAATAGGAAAATTGCTATCTTCATTTTGAGACATCACATTTTGTGCATAATTACATTGGGCTCCTTCAACAATCTTTATCCAACCAAGTACTTGGTCAAAACTATGAGGCATCACTTCCTTTGGCAAGGTACTTAGCCTTGACTCATAGATTTCAAAAAACTGATTAATGCACATTGAATCCTCAGGTCTAATTTTTTTGTGGACCTCCAACAAGGCATCCAAAAACCTTGGGGAAAAATCATATGGTGATTCTTCCTTGTGCCTCTTCATGTTAGACAATTCTTGGACAAATGAAATATGATCAAAATTGCTCAAATTTTGTTGATGTTCAACTTAGAGTTCACTAGGATTTGTATCATGTAATGATAGACTGATTGTAATGGTAGAAGCACTATCATCTTGACAATCATTTCTATTGTTTGATCCATGAATTCCATTTGCATGAGGTGTCCTAGGATAACCAAAACTTGCAGCCATGTATCCTTTCATCATTGAATATTTTAAGTTGTTTTCAATACCCATTGCAATTTTATATGCATGATGTAATGTTGTAGGATCTTTATCTCTTAACAAATAGCTCATTTCTTCATCAAATGAACCCAAGTATACAACCAAACAAACTACATCATTTGCTCTCATATTTTCAGGAATGTCACCTCATGTCATTTAAAATTTGAGATTGAAAGTTGGGACTAACTCATCTTCTTCTTTCCAGATGTTCATAAGTTTTGGTCTCACTAAACTAGGATTAATTCTTTCACCAAACTATTCTATGAATGTTGCCATTAACTCATTCCATGAAGAGATAGAACACACTGGAAAATATAAAAAACTAATCTATGGCATCTTCCTTCAGAGATTGAACAAAGAACTTCATGAAAACATCTTCATGACCTATCTCATAATCTCCCATCAAATATGAAAACTCTTGCAGATGATGAGATGTTGATTATGAGCCTTTCCCTTTGAACTTTGGCAAGTGTTCCCTAACTTTACTTGGAATAACATTTGGAAACCCCAAAATACCACTAAAATTTATGGCTCTATATCTTTCAATGGAGAAATTTCTTTGATTACATGACAGGGGATGCACACTTTGCATGTTTACATCTGAAACCTCATAGGGATATATAGGTGGATGATATATTTTTTTACACCTCTTTCAAACTTCAAATATCAACTCTACATTTGATCATTTACCGTCCTATTTCTTGCTTTCATCCTGACCTCAAAATACCACAATGCATAACTCAAATTCCTCTACATCTAAGATCTATTTAGTGGTAATATTTAAAGAGAAAGCATACTTCTCCAACATAATACAGAGGCTCTAAATTATAACTCAGAAGTATGTAGAATAATCAAGTCTACTATTCCCTTTCTTAGTGCTTAGTTTCACTCAATAGGGAACCAATTTTTTTTAAGACTTTCAAATATGGTTTTCACACACAAATTTATCCTTCTTGAAAACCAAAAAATGAAAAATACCTAGATATGTTGCAGCTGCTGCAAATTCTTCTTCTTGACTAGAAATCTTTGTAGATCTGAAACTTTCTTCACATCTTCATTAGGTTCTTTTGACAGAGTCACCACCTCTCTTCATAGAGGACTGAACTTCAAGCAATATGAAGCTCCTTCGAAGATGAATTTCCTTCTAAGTTCCTTTCACCAATAGAACACCACAGATTATGAAAATTTTCAAGTCTACTATAACAAATTATTTCTCCAAGTATGAATTCCTTCAATATTTGAACCAAATGCTGATATCAACAAATAAGATGACTCTGTGATAGAGTAGTTTGCAACTGGAGATCTATTCAAAGTTCTTCCCCAGCAGAGTCACCAATCTGTTGGTTATTTTCTTAGAACCAAACTTAATCTCACCATTCACCTATGAATTTTCCATAATCCAATGATAAGTAAAGGAAAGGATTGGCAAAAAAATAAGGATTCTTATGCCCTTACTTCTACACTTCGGGCTCTGTGAGTGAAACGTAGGAGGGTAATCCCAACAATGTTCACATGATATTCTTGTTCCATTTTATCATAAACATTGTAACACACAAATCATTCTCATATAGAGGATCAACTAACATATCATATCAAAGAATTTGGCTAATTCTTTGACAATAGTTCATATTTGGAGCCCAAGAAAGGTAATGCCTAATATAATTATAACCCATTTCAGAGAATTTGATTTAATGAATGGTTTGTTTCTAAATTAATCAACACAATCCAATATGATTACCTCACTTAAACCAGTGCCTCATCCTTAGATAGGAATTAGTACTAATACCCACCTAATTTGACAACAATTTTCACACATGACATTATTTCAAGCTTTGAAAATATTGCTTTACAGTATTTCAACATTATATCTCAACCATCACTTCTTACTAGCATCCTAGCACTTGATTTAATATAAACCTATAGTTCTATTCAAGCATATACACCAATTCTTTGAATTAATAAGCAAGAATAAAACCATACATCCTTTGGAAATCAATAAAGACAAATAAGATAACCCTTGATTATATTATTTATAGTTTATAAAACTAGTGCATAGAAGAGAAAATGGTGTCGAACTTGCACTATTATATTCTATTAAGCTAGTATTACTATTAGAGCTTCGTATACACAATAGAAGACTTGAACAGGTAAGAATTAACACTAAAATGTTCAGTATCCTTTACAATTCTATGTGTGATCAATTCTAGAGCAGCAAACCAACCTCTTTGTAACCGGCCCTAAAATCCCATTTATAGAGATATGGGAGCGAAAAGCATAAGGTTGAATTAGAATTACAATCACATTTGCATTTGATAGTTAATTTCACTTTAATTTCAGAGATTCCCTAGTCAGTTACATTTACTCATTACAAAATAGGGGAAAAGGAAAAAGGACAAAACACCATGAAGTTCATTGAAGAAGACCATCCATCCTTCCAAAAGGCATCATTTTCTATTGCAATAGCACCAAAATTCCTTGTCCATGTTGATCAAAAAATATTCTCCATCAACATCCAAGGAAAAAACTCATATATTAATTAGAAAAGGCATATTTTCCATCAAAGCAATGGTGTCCAACACCTCTCCTTCACACCAGCCAAAAAGGTTTCCACGTCAACATCAAAAACAAAAAACCATATACTTGTTGAAGGGGACGAGTCCACTATAGTGGCAATGGTGTCATAAAAAAAAAAATGGAACTGGGGTGCTACTCTAACTCTTCAGAGTCAGAATCAACACACCTACTCTATGTTCTTTCTGAAATTGGAGAAGCTACTAATCCTTCCTCATCAAAATCCTCATGTGGCACCAGAGTGAGAAGGTAATGACCATACTTTGGGTCAGTATCTCCTTCATCACCTGAATGGATTTATGAAACCTCTATGGGAGATTTGTGTCGTCCCATATAAGAATCATAAGCCAAGTTGTGGTACTTGTTATTTTTCTTACCACAAGACTTAGCTAATTTCTTACTAGACTCCTCCTAGTTATGACCAATAATTCTATTCTTCTGGTGGTAGTTTCTTCTGACACCACCCTTCTTAGTTTTACCATGAGCACTCCTCCTATCCTTTGGCATTATAGGAACTCTTGATGTGCCAAGTTGATTTTCAAGTGCATTTCCCTGGGACTCAAGCAAACTAAGTCTTCTAGACCTTTAGACTGGGTGGGAAAACACACTAGGTTTACTCATTCTCACAAAGCAAACGGTAATAGCCTATGAATTCCCAAGTACAAAGAAAATTCACAAAATTGTGGGACAAAAACACTTCCCAACTACATGCAAATTATATCAACCCATGTGAATTTCTCAACAAAAACAACCCTTGCAAACCCTAGATAACAAAACCCATAGAGCCCATAATGTTCTTTCCAAACTATCTAATTGATATTATAAAAATGTGGACACCAACTTACTCGGGAGGAAGTAACTTTAATGCCTCTGCAACTTTTTTTCCATAGACACTTTACACTATCTTCTTCATGAACTTAAGCTTAATATCTCAGCTTTTGATTGCAAATTGTGAAGAAAAATATTGCTACCAACTCCCAGTTTAACAAGCAATTTGAGTGTGTTGACCATTAATGCTTGGGGAAAGCTTGCAAGACCAAGTTGACAATCAATCGCTTAATTTTGAATCTCAGTAGTTGATCATCCGTCGAGATGGATCAAAAGATAAATAAAATCAAGATAATTGATTATGAAAAGAAAATTGCATGTGCTTGCTACCTTTGCCCAATCAAAAAAACCCATGTCACGGATAGACATCTACTTTGTCTACACGCTTAATCACCCACTTAACATTTAAGAAAGCCTATCGTGTCCAATTTTCCTACTCACCCATAGGAATTAATCCACTCGCAACTCATATCAATAGGACAGCGTACTATGATGTTCAAGAATTTCAAATATGGATTTCACACCAAAATTTATCCTTCTTGAAAACCAAAAAATGAAAATACCTGGATATGTTGCAGCTGTGACAAATTCTTCTTCCTGACAGGAAATATTTGTAGATCTAAGACTTTCTTCACATCTTCATCAAGTTATTTTGACAAATTTTCCACCTCTCTTCATAAAGGATTGAACTTCAAGCAATATGAAGCTCCTTCAAAGATGAATTTCCTTCTGAGTTCCTTTCACTAGCAGAGCACCACAGATTGTGAAACTTTTCAAGTCTATTGTGACAATTTCTTTCTCCAGGTATGAATTCCTTAAATATTTGAACCAAATGCTCAGATCAGCAAATAATATGACTCTATGATAGGATGGTCTGCAACTGGAGATTCAAATTTCTTCCCCACCAGAGTCACCAATTTGTTGGTTCCCAAATCTACAATCCACTTGAATCTTAAAGGTCTACAAGGCGTAATGGTCAAATTCAAGGAGAGATTTGGGAAACAAATGAGAGATTGAATTAAAACCCTTTCTCCCCTACACTTTAGGCTCTGTGAAACCTAGGAGGGTGATCCCAACAGTGTATCATAGATACTTGTGTGACAAAGTACCCAAAACATTGCTAAATAAATAATTCTCCTTCAAATGTTAAATGGACATGCTACCCTAAAGGTTTGGATGACATTCATGGTACTTCCTGGTTTAAACATGAGAGATGTAAAACATTAAATTCCACACATACCCACAACAAGATAGATGAGTAAATTTGATTTTAAATTATAACTACTCACAAACAATCCCAGGAAACTACAACATTAAAAGACCAGTGCCATATTCCAGGGTGGAGTCACCTAAACCAGGTAAATTAAAATACATCACAACATTCATTCTTTCATAACTATGCCTATCAGATGATTCATTACACCATTGATACCAAAAAATTAACTAGTCATACTTAATAATCCTAGTACACAGTTGCATAAACCTCTATCTGTGTTAACACAATTTAATTCATCCTTTGAATGAAGGTAATAACACCAAACAAACATTCAAGGAAAAACAAGAAAACAAATACCAGGAACCTTTGATTTCTTATATTCATAATCTATGCAATACATTCTATGGAGACAACTAGTTCAGAATATTGTGTCATTTACACACAAATATGACAATGCCCTAAATACATTCTCCATTACATGACTTAGAAAACCACAATAACTAAAACAGGGTATGTGCAGGATCATTATGTAGCTAAAATGTATTAGATATGATAAGTATGTGTAGAATATGTGGTTGAAAAACTTTTTATTTTATCCAAAATTATTAAATGAAAAGGGTTTTAAAGGATTCTACCAATTAATATAGTAACTATGCTTACTTTTGAATTTAATAAATAATTATTATTCATTTTCTATTTGAATTACTTTACTCAAAGTTTTGATTGGATAAGTCATTGAAAAAATCTATAGCTTTCTAAACAAGATCACATTTTTGAACTAAAACACACATCTATGTCAGATAATATAGGATTAAAAGAAAATTGAATTTCGCTGTGTTTTGACCAAGTTACAGGTGGTCAGAAATACGAAGTTTTATATTTTTTAAAAGTTGTAATTAAAATCATACTCAATTTATTTACTAGGAAACAAATTATAAAAAAAAATATGTGCACGATCACACATGAGACCTTCTACTTATATAAAATCTTATAAAAATACATCATTTTATTGTTAGTGGTCGACAGTATTATCTCTTATTTTTTCCTCTTTGAATGAAGTACACGATTGAAATTCTCCAAATTTTCACCAAATAGTTTTTTTTTTTGTAAATAAACTTAGTAGTTTAGAAACTACATTCAATTTGCTGTACCCTATTCTACATATTTTTAGGCCAATATAGATAACTTATTCAAATTTTACTGCTGCCTACTCGATTTTTTTTTTTGAATTTTTTAGCCACCATACCCGCTTCCATGATGATCCTACATACCAACAAATACTTTTTTCTATTAAAATCTAGTTACAAAATACATTTCTATGAGACAAAAAAATAAATAAATTACCTCTCACTAATATGAAACAAAAACCCACTTTGTTGTAATATAGAAATTTCAAATGGAATCTCAGAGACATTTGGTATTATGTGAGTCTTCAACAAAAAAAATTCATCTCCATCATTGTTCCCATTCTACTTTTGCATTATTTCCCGCCTCTACATTTTCCTTGCATTCACCCCTATTCTGCAACAAAAAATTACCCCTTTGTGAAAAAATTCACTCCATTTACTTTACCCTGCAACTACAAATGTTTTTTTTTTTGAAGTGAAAGCTTTTACTCCTAGAATAGAAGACCTTTGTTTTATACATTGAATATTTTAATTCACTTTATCAGGATCTACAACCATTTTTTCCCATGCTTCATATATTTTAATTATTTCACTTGAAAGATTATTTCTTTTAACCATGAAATTTAAAATTCATTTTCTCGAGTTGCATTTTATTGTGCATTTTACATTTAAAATCTTTCTTTTATGGTGAGCACCATAATTATTTGTCAGGCAATATAAAATATTTACCAATGCAGATTATTTCTTTAGATTGAAAAAGTCTTTGGTGCCCAACAATAACTAATTTTACTTTGTTGGTGAAAAATTTCAATGATTTTAGCAGGCATATCACCTTTTAAAGTATTTTCAACTTTATATAAAAAATAACTTCAAACATTACCTTTATTGATTTACCACAAGCTCCATATAGTTATTGATTATTGAGGAAGAGTGCATGGAGCCTCCTCCCTGCTCCCTTGTCGGATGACAATTCATGCTAGTGGGTCCCCCGCGGGCTAGCAGGGGATGATCTGGATTTATCCACGCTGGGCGCACTTGACCGTTGATTGAGCCTTCATATTCCTTTGGAGTTTAGCTACATCTCACACTATGCTGCTTCTCTTTGACCCCTCATGGCCTCAAGCAAATGTATATAGTATCCAACATGCAACTCGATCTCCTTCACATCAAAACTATGTGTACATAAGCTCACCTAACTAGTATTTGGTAGAACACATAGTCCAATCATTAAATCGAACATTGTTTGATGAACCCCATCCACAATAATTTTTTTCTTCGAAGCATTGAATTTGTAAACCTCTGCATTGTACATGTGATTGAAGCAGGCCAAATACATTATAGTTAATACTATTGATTTACAATCTTGCCACAACTCTGCTTCATGACTCCTCGCTTCCATGCCATCAAATGCTGCGTTAGCATTTTACCCCCCAGGCTGGCAAGGAAGGCTATTTTGAAAGGTGTTCAAGCCACATATAACATAATTGGGTTCTAGTGCCAATGTAAAATTTCTTCAAACAATTTTTAATACATTTTCACCACAAGCATCACAATGCCCCTGTGCAATGTGCTCGATTTTCCCATGCACAAGTATCTAAACAAAGATGTTACCCACATTAGTATCTTGTACCTATGTAAAATTTTACTTTGCTATGAGAAATCAACCCCTTCGGCCAACACGATGGCTGCCTATGGCTTCTATCCTTTATCATGGGATGTTATACTACAAAGTGTAAGGAGTTTCCTAGCCAACACTACCTCCCCTTATGATTTTCTTCACCCCCAACAAATGTGATTCAATCCACCAAACATTTAAATACCACATTCTTGCACTATGCTACCTTTTGGTATTTACTTTTTAGTGTAAATAGCAAACACATTCAAAATTAATAGGGTAACTACCTGATAAACCCATAGTTAGGTAGGGTTCATTTGACTTTAATACAAGAATAGTCGGTGGTCTTCCTTTCCATGTATTTTCCTTCACTGCCTATTAACCTTGAATCTTGCTTGCTTCTTTCTTAAGGCCATTGATATCTTGAACTTCAGCTACACTAGATCCTTTTTAAAATCATAGACACATTTTATTTTCCACTATATAATTCAAAATTTTCAGAGGGCAAGACCCATTTCATTCTTTATTTGTCTTAGATTTGAAACAAAAATAGTGAAAGTAGCTTTGTGCTCTCAGGGGAGAACCGACCCCTACAGGACTATCTATTACCATCTTCAAATATTTTAATTTCTCTATAAACCTGATAGGTATGATGAGCAACTTGAATTGTCACCTTACTTCAATCAAATCTACTAGACTTTGAATCAAATTTACAATACTTTTCATCTTTAATTCCCTCATATTTTTCTGATTTCCCTATCAAATTATCACTTCCATTTCTCTCCCTTAAATGCACATCCTTTCTCTTTTCAACAAGAACCTTCTCATCATCACTATTTTTTGTAGATTTGTTTGAATTCTCACATACTTTTTTAAACATAAGCCAGTCATCTATTTTCAATTCTATGTTGCCAAATATTCATAAAGAATTTGATGAGTCTTTATCCACCTTAAATGTATCCCTAATGAATTATAAATTTAAATGGATCCCATTTTGAGCCTCTTCCCTAGTTTCAAGATGTAAATATGCATCCACGTAATTAGGAAACTTGAACAAATTAGCTTGTTTAAAAATGATTTTCTTTTTCAATACATGTAGCTATTCAAACAACCAAACAAGATTAAACAGTGTTGTGATTTTATCCCATGGTAACTCAAGTGAAACACCACCCTCCATAAGAAACTTGATATTTAGGGCTGATATTGCAAATACACATATGTAGAAAAATTTTGTTGAAGCAACAAACATGAATGAGAATAGACAATCTCTCTATGCACTAAATTGTCCAACCCAAGGGAAATGATGGTCAAATCTTACCACACAATTATCAGATATAGAGCAACGGGAGCAACACAAAGGAAAATATACCATGCAAGTTTTACAATAATTGACTTTTACTAGCACCCCATTTACCATTACATATTTGGTATGCTAAAGTGACAATCGAGAGGTTTTCCCACTAGAATGTTCAGCCAAAATTTTTACACTTTGAACAAATCATATTTGTTCACCTTCATGTGGTTGTCATTTAATATCATAATGCCCATAATTCTGTTTACAAGATTTAGGCATGGGAATTTAAGTTTCATGGGCTTGTAACTCAATCAATACTATCAATTATCATCATGCCCTTCCATATGATTTTGTCTTTCATAATTGTCATTTACTTTATGCATGGGTTTCCACTTTAACTTAATGGATTTTCATGCACTTTGGATAGACCCTTCTATGCCATGGTCATAATAATCATTGTCCTTATTTTGAAACTTCCACCATGTGTGCTTTATGCTCATGTATAACCATAGCACCTTATAGGATCACATTCCTTAACAAAATCACTACTTTCATAAGCCAAACTATGCATTCCTCTATATTGATAAAGGTAGGCTTTTCTTGACTAGTATATTTCAAATCCTAGTTAGATTTTGAGGTAATTAGATTTGTTTCACTATTCCATGAATTTTTTTTGCAAGAGGTCTTCAAGACATTAAATCTAAAAGTAACAATGAGTGTATAAACATTATATCCACAGTTCAGATCACAAATGTTTCCTTCACAAGCTTGCTTTCCCAAAGAAGATGAAAGTCAAATTCATAGTAATTATTTGGGTTTTCCCCACTTCATGAGTGTTGTTCATGGTTTCATTTTGTAAATGTGACTAACCATTGTCATTTGTTGCTTTCCAGTAAGGGTCTTTATTGACTGATTTCAAGAAAATACAACGACCAGTATTTGTAATTTTTGAGAGCTCCATTATAACCCTTAATCTATTAGATTGATTTAGAATGAAAACAAATAATAGAAACTAAAACACATCAACAACATGTGTAATAGAACGCCAAATTGACATGGAAAATCCAAGAAGGGAAAAACCATTGTGAGGATTAGCTCACAATATAGATTAATTGCAACACTGATTACAGTAGACTCACTATCCAAGGGCTCACTACCCAAAAGAAAGAAGGGCTAACTACCAATGGCTCACTTCTAGATTACAAAAAAGAATAAACAATAGATTTATAGGGATAAATCCATCTCAATGCAATAGAAAATTCTAGCAAAGCACCACCTACATATTCACAACCTTACTCAAGATTGTGGACACCCTCTACTCACTACTTACAGTAGTCTAATTCATTGGAGCTCCCACTACACTTCATAAATTTACACTTTACAACTCTATAATTAACATCACTTGCATCATACTTCTTTCTACACAAATCCATCATCAACACCACACTTATTATACCTTCTTCAACATTGAAAACAATCTCCAAGGTCAGTTGTACACCTCAACCATGCAAATTAAAATTAGGTTAGCACGAGAACACTCCTGTGAAGGAAAGAAATGAAGGTAGACCACAACGCATCTTAATTTGGACCTCAATCCACTTACAAATACCATACCACACTTACACAAACACTGAACCTAATCTGTAACTATTGTAAACAACCAGGGTTAGTTGAGCCCGTGTAAAAACCATTAAAGACATAAATACATGCTTCCTCTGATCCAAAGATAACTCAAAAACAACATACATCACTTGAACACAATCTATAATATTCCATAAACACCCTAAAATCCAACAAATTCCTTCATAACAACTTTCACTTGAAGAATGTACATGCCTAGTACACTCGAACAATGTTTCATACATTGTAACTCGGGAAACCACCTTGCAGAGCACCAAACAATGAAAAAATTGAATTGAAGATAGATATGAGAAATATTAGAATACTTTAAAATCCACAAGACCAAAAATATAACAACAAAGAAATGTAGAGGAAAACCATTTCTCCCAAACACCACTGTAATACATAATTCATAGAGTGATGAACACAACTTTCTTTGCACAATAATCGAAACCAAAAAGAATTGTACATAGCACCTTTGAACACCTCTAACCAACATATCCAAATTTCTCAAGTAGATCTTCAACCCAAAAAAAATCCACAACAAAACTAGAACACCACTCTATATGCCATAACACCTCTTTAACATATTGTTTCCTCTTTTATTCAAATTTTATCTAAAACACATGGAAACCAAACACTAGAGACACCTTCTCATCATTTTCAATCCTTCATCATCACAACTAAACCAAATGCAACACAACTTAGCTATACATCCATAAATAAAATAATATCAAAGTAACACTAAAGGTTGACACCAGTAACACTTACTAATGGCAACGTAATGCAACCAATCAAAAAATCACTATAAAATTTCAAACATCTTCCCATAGACCTATTTACATCAATGAAAATACAAACATAAGCTTGTTAACATCAATGACAACACATACTACACATACTTGCAACAAACTCATGAAATTTTCTACTAAATTTAGTGATAGTTTGTCACATACTTGAAACACAATGGAGGATATTTTGGTAACAGTTCTAAGATCATATTGGGAAAGTAAGGGGTCCTCATGCACATTAAAATACATACAATCTATAAAAAGGACCAAGTTCTATTAACCAGGGTGATGACATATATACAGGTTAATGGGTAGTCAAAGGTCCACATACCTATTAAATCAATTATGGCCATTTATAAAAAATAATTGTAAAAAGTTGATATGTACCTACATATATATGACACCTATTTTACCAAGTAATATTATATTTATATTAATTTATTGAATTGGAATGATAAAGGAGAGTACCTTTTTTTCTTTATATACTTAGTGGAATATTCATGTATGACCATAGTAGGGTAAAAATAAGTCAAGGATATGAGAAAATTTCTCAAAAGATTGTGATTGAGTAGTTTATCTATAATTTTTTAGGAATTTTTAATGTAATGATAGTCTTAGATTTGACCCAAAGTTTTCCAAAAATATGGCTACCCTCTAAATTTGGAAACCACTATCCATGTTTAAACCTTTGTGCATTTGACCACTAGTATCTAATTGGGATGCAAGAATAGGTAAATATTTCTTGAACACTCTCAATACAATGGTGAGCTCATATTTAATCTACAAATCTGTCATATGCACCTACATTTCAAATCCGCCATACAAATCCACAATTTAATCTAGTATTTATATCCCACCCTTCTACTTTTGTAGATATAAGTGAAGATCCTAAATATTTTAATAAAATATAATTTACACTCTAGGATATCCCAAATGAATAAAAAAACTGAAATTTCTATGATATTTTTAATATTTGGCTACAAATATAGTTAGCTAAGATCTAGAAGTCTAATGTAAACCATAAATAACTCAAAGGTTTAATATCGTGAGATTAAATTTCATTCTTATCAAGCACCACAATTTGAATATTCAATGTGTATGAAATATGAGAACCATTGGCTATATAGACAAAGGTGAAATAAATAAAAACATATTTTAATTATTATTTTTAACCTTATGGCATGATGTACATAAAGTAATAATACCTTAAAAGTGCTCTAAGTAATTTAAAGTGAAAATGTGTGCAAATGACATAATACAAGAATTAGTTAAGGAAATAAACCTAATCACTCCAATGCTCCCCTTAAGTGACAGATAAGGGGAATGAAAAATAAAAAACTCAAATTTTATTCTCATATAATTATTTTTCTATTATATAATCAAGTCGAGCATTCCAAGTAAATACTTTATGAAATATTGATTTCATTACTCATATGCGGGTTTGTGTGTTTAGTATATTCAATTTAATTTGGTGATTATATATATTTATTTTAAATATTTTATTAGTACTAGGGTATTAACACCATCCTATGCTCCTATCTGTGTGAAGGTTAGTCCAAAAGAAAATGTATCATATTCAAATTTGGGTTCTTGACCTAGAATGCACTTATTCTTTATCTTTTATCACTTTTCCTTGTTTTATTTTAATTTAAGTTAATTATAATCATGGTTATATTGGAATTTATATTAAGATTTTAATTGATCTAAACTTGTCTCATATTTGTGAACTCACCAACTCTTTTGCTTGCTAACCTTTAAAATTGAGTTTAGCACATGAATATTTATATCTATATCTATATTAATATTTATTTATTAATTTTTATCTATATATCTATCTCTTCATGCACATGCACACAAACACACACACACACATTTATAAACACAATTAAATTTATAGAATGATTTCTAAGGTAAGTGAACTTAATTCAAAAAAATAATTTATTGAACAAAAAGTAATAAGAGGAAACATTTTACTCTTTTTAAAAATGTATTCCTTTATGGAAAATGATTGCAACTAGCCTTTGAGATACTCAATTATAGAAATATCTATCGATATAAAAAAATGGGACATTTATCTCCATTCAATAGAAAATGTGCTTCACAACATCTTCTATAATTGATGTAGGGATGCCATTTGATCCATCCAATGGACTAAGAATTTAAATTTTTACCCTATATTGAAAGAAGAAAAAAAAATTGTCTTGAATTGGTCTAATTAATCCATTAACTAGGATATTCTTAACTTCAGTATCATGTGAATTAGCAATCAAATTAAAGAACAAAGATTGAATTAAAAAATATAATCACTAAGCTTCTTGTTATATCCTTGGGCACATAAACATAAATTAGAATGAATTACTATAAGGAACATTCTAAGTTTTAAAATATTAAGGAATGATTGAATGGGATAATTAAAAGAGTGAATACACAACTAAGGAGGTGAAAACAAGCACTCAATAGAGAAACGTTGTAAGTGTATACAAAAATTCATTCATAAGGAATCCTCATAATGATGGAGAATATTACTTAGATCAATAGGTAAATAATAATTTGAATTGAATGATATTATAGATTCTCCATATATTTAGACACATCCTCTAATTTCTATGTGGAAAATGATAGGATTTATCCTCAAACCTTACCTAATATAAAATATTTTTCTATACCTATTCCGAAGGTTTCATTTGGTATCATTAATAAATGTATTTTGTAGGTTTTCATAGGACTAAGTTGTAAGGTTATTTTTCCTTGATCAACCCCTTGAAACTAAATAATAATCAAAAAATTGGCCAAGTGCCTAAAATGAATATTATTTAATCCTTTTAGCAAATAAAATAAAATGTGTCGATATTGATTTCTCCCTATAACAATTGAACACTTGATTGCACTTGATGATAAGAGGAAATTAGAATAAATGGATTCTATGTCCTTAGGCACTACCACCTAGCATCAATTTTTTTAAAACCTGCAATTTAAATTTTAAATTGGAATGAACAAGTTTGTAGTTATGGACTTGTTATTTTAGAAAAGTATGGTTAGATATATTTTAAAATAAAAAAATGGAGGTAGATGTATAGGCAAGTGTAATAAGAAATTATAGGTATATGTGTGTCTGTAAATAAAACAGGTTGGACTATATGTGAAAAGATATTTTAATTTATAAATAGCTAATGAGACTAGTAGAATGACCCCAAATTTACACAATATCATGTTCTTTGTTAGTATGTATGTCTTAAAATATTAGCTAAAAAGAGGCACAAAAATAATAAAGAAATGGCATGCGTATGCAAATGTCACAATCATAATATTATACAATTACATTTTAGTTAGATTATACACATATATATTGACCTAGAAGTGACATTTGAAGAGTTTTTTCATTATCAATTTATTTAATATACTTAATATTTTTTATTTATCAAATAAATAGCTCACCCTAAAAGATAAATAAACTAATAAAATAAATAATTAAAAAAATTAAATACTTCCCCATTTAAACCATCAACAAAATTATGTGGTTGATTAGCTATAAAACCTTAGAAAACATATTATTTTATATGAAAGTTAATCAAAAGTTAAACTTTATTGTTCTCATAAATTTCATTACAATATATTGTTTTGAAATATATTTATATCCCTCTAAAGGAAGATATAAGATTGAAATGGCAATTACATATGTTGTTCATTACATTATCATAAATGATATTATTTAGCTATATAATAGTGAAAAGGAAAAATAGTATGTGTGCAAAGGATTTCAACATGATCTTGGAGTACTTTCAGTTCTTTATACGCTCTTGAAGGATATGAATTCCCATATACCTGCATATGTCAAATAATTAAAATATTTTGTTAGTTTTATAACTTGGGAGACTTGAAAAATAAATAAACTAAATTAATTATTAATAAAAAACAATACCTTCCAAGCATCATGGTAGTGGCCTGTGGATTAGTACCAGGAGAATCCGTATATATTGAACCATCCACAACCCTTAGATTATTAACACCATTAACTTGATACCTTTTGTCAACCACCAAACCAGCTTGACAACCTCCATGGTAATGGTTAAATGTCGATAGTGTATCATTGCAGAAATTGGCCAAGGCATCATTTGATAGATTTGTTGGTAATGCCGTTCCAAGAAATTGAAGGTTTTTAGAATGTGACCCATTATTAGTTACTGCAAACTTTTGAATAGAGGATGTCATACTTATATTAACAATTACTTTCACAACAAGCATACATTTTTGTAAATCAGAAGGGTTTGAATAGTAATTGTAACGAACATAGGGAGTGTCTTCAGGGTTTATACTTCTAAGCCAAAGCTCACCCCTTGATAAGGGAAATGCCACCTTACTTCGAATAAGACCTAAATATTCTATATTTGTCGCATTACTTTGTTGGTAGCTACTACCCTGGATATAGAGTTGTGAATTGTCTAGAATGCCTGTTACCTGGCTATAAGAAAACTCAAGCGGTATTGGGGATTCTATAGTGACGCCTGTACTTGGATTATCTTGAACTTTTGCCCCTACTAAAGGTAAATCTAAGAGAACAGTAATATTCAATTTTTTAAGCTCTTTTCTTGGACCGATTCCACTTAAGAGGAGAAGTTGAGGGCTACCTATGCTTCCTGCTGACAAAATCACCTCACTCTTGTTTGACAATAGGTTAAGTGATACTTTATAAGGTAAGCCAGTATTATTGCTTGTAAACTCCACTCCACTAGCCTTAAGCTTTCCTGCAATATAGATTCAAATAATATTACACATTGATAGACATATGAACATTAAAGATTTCACTATGAAGATACTCTATAATGTCTGGCAGTAAAATTAAATATGTAAACGTACCTGATTCCGAATTGAACAGGATTCTGCTGGCAGTAGCATTGAGAAGAACAACAATATTTTCTGGATTTGCATACTGGAGGAGGTCTGCAGCTGTATGTCTCTTTCCATTCTTGTCAAAAATTGAAGCACTGATCTTGGTGCCCTCCACATGTTCCAAAGTATATCCATTGAAAGGAACGACTCCTGCTTCAAGAAGCCCATCCTTCAAAGCAGAACTCCAAGGATAAAGCTTGTATTGTTTGAAGGCATTCAAGTTTTCTACCCATTCATATGATTCTTTTACCAGTTTCTCATCCCAGTTCATTTTCCGAATATATTCAGAGCTCGCCCTGCTGTAGTATCCACCGTTGATAGCTGTTGAGCCTCCTAGAACTCTCCCCCTTTGCAACTGCACTCCATCTTCTGAGACAAACCCTTGCGCTACATACGGATAATCTGCGGAACTCCCGAAAAGCAAGTATTGACCTTTGAAATCCTCAACATCGGGATTTCCGTAGGGGGTGTCTCCCCTCTCCAATACCAAAACAGAGTAGCGCTGTGAGAGAGTTGCTGCCAGGGGACACCCCGCTGCACCTCCTCCGACCACAATGTAATCATATGACCTTGAAGCTGCCTTTGCAGCATCCGCTGTCATAAACGGATATGGGTATTCTGCAAACATCAAGAAAAGACCATTACATATCAATATAACATAGTATCCCTAGGCTAAAAAAACAAGCGTATATGAAAAGATTGATAATTTTTCCCGACCTAGATTAGATGTCGCTGCTTCTGAACAGTATTGATAATGATGATGTGTAAACATCAACAGGCATGAAATTACAACGAATACTATCTCCATACTCATTAGCCAATCTAATTCCTTTTCTAAGATAAATGTTCAATTGAAGTGTTTGCATGTGATGGAGTTATTTATAGATGAGATGTACGAATGGCCGAGACGGTTTCTGGAATAAGCATGACGCAAAGTGGGCTGCAGATTTGACCCGTAAATAAAGAGTTGGTTAAAAATCAGGCATTAAACTCTGTCTTTCAAAGATTAAATTAAAAATTCAAACATTTGACCCGTATATAACGGAACTGGTATTGAATAGTTGACACTTCTCTATTTTCGTATTAGAGGTAAACATTGTTGATGTTGATTGTATGTAGTTACAATTTGTTAAGAGGTTGTAATCGTTGTTTGTTTAGTATTCATATACGTGTTGTTCAATAAATTATTAAGGTTTTACAATTGTTATAGTAGTATGTAATAATGTTTTTTTAGACTTTTTATTAGATAGATGTATTTTACGTGTTGTGATTGTTGTTTGTTTGTATTAATCTACATATTTTTCAATAAATTAACAATTTTTTACAACCATCATAATATTATGCAATAGTTTTTTATATAAGACTTTTAAATAGATAAATTTATTAGACGTGTTGTAATTGTTGTTTATAAGTATTAATATATACGTTTCATAGTAAATTACCAAACTTTTAGAATTGTCATACTATTATGTAATGAGATTTCGATAAGTCTTTTAAATGGACAAATTTATTAGACATGTTGTAATTGTTCTTTATTAGTATTAATACACACGTTTCTCAATCAATTGTCAAGCTTTTACAAGTTCATTGTATTATACAATAACCTTCTTTGTAAGACTGTTAAATAGTTAAATTTATTAGACGTGTTGTATTTGTTGTTTACTAGTATTATATACACGTTTCTCAGTATATTATCAAGCTTTTACAACTATCATAGTATAATACAATAATATTTCTTTTATGAAGTTTTTAAGCAAATAAATTTACTAGACATGCTGTAATTGTTGTTCATTAGCATTTATATACACATTTCTTAGTAAATAATCAGCCTTCTACAAATGACATAGTATTATGTAATAACATTTTTATAAGGATTTTAAATAGATTAATTGTCAACATGTACAACTAGACATTCACTAAAGGAGCTCAAGTAATCTACAATTTAATGTGTAGATTCATTCATATATCGTGGAGTGTATCTATACCATCACATCTTAAAGTTGTTTTTACCCACTTTAAGAGTTATTTACGATAATTTAGTAACTATATAAAATTTTCTATTTTTATATTTTAATGTAATAAAAATTTGGAGATATGATTCAATATAGAAATTGCCATATCATTAAATTTAGTGGAAGGTGTGTAAAATGAAAATTTAAAGAATTGACCATAATTTTATTGAAAAATATAGGAGTTGGATAAACATATAATTAGTTGTTAGTATTCTTGTTAGAAAAATAACTTATATTCAGTTTAAATGAGCCAAAATTCTTTAATAATATTAATTCTTATTACAAATAACCATTGTATATAACATAAACTAGTCAATAGTTTAACAAAAAACATGATTTAATATTTTTTAAGAATATATTCTTATGATATTGTAGTGTCATAAAATTGCACCTTGTGGCAATTTCACACTTAAACATTTTGGCTATACTTGTTTATAGAAAAAACCTATAATTTAGAATTTTATTATTCTAAATTCATAAATGATAAAAATGAAATCCTAGCAGCTTGAGTGCCTAATTCTCACATGGTTTTGTTTAGACACTAGTACGATACATAGATGGATCTGTGACACACGAGCACCTCCATATTTTTGAAATTCAAATGTGAATATTTCATGTTCTTTTCCCATGGCATGTGTCATAGTGGCAATGATGTGAGTGTAACAACTACTCTTACCCATGCAATTGAACATAACTCCCTTTTCACTCTCATTTGAAAAGAAAGGATTGGAATGAATTAAAGGATCTCTCTTGCTGTCTTATTCTAACAACAAATCTCTATTGGAATTCTCTCTCAAGCAATTGTCAATACTCTTTCTCAAAATTCTATCAAGTATCTAAATATAAGATGGGCACTATAGGCTATTGGTAATGATCTCTTGACAATCTATCTTACATGATCCTATCTATATGATCTCATCTTTATTTATTTATTTATATTTTTTATGGGGGTACTCCTCCTTGTAGGATTTATTTCTATCACATGTATTTTTTGTATGCATTTTATCTATCTCGATCCTGTCTAGTTGTTTGTGGAGATGAAAATGTTGAAACGAGGGTTTCACTGAGGTAGACCCATAAACAACTCCTAATACTTTTCTATTCTATTTGTGTGCACATCAACAATTTTAGTGAGTTTTTTACTTCAAATTTTGGACTTCTATTATCTATTTCATTAGATTTGACAACAGAATATGTAGACATTTGTGTTGCACACTAGCATCCATGATCCAGAGCTAGTCCTCTTAAAGGTATAACCATTGATTCCTGTACTTTTTGTATACAAGAGGGTTTAATATTGTCAATTAATCTTATACTTAAGTGATTTCGATATTCTCATTATTTAAAACATAGTTTCAATTGTATAAAAATTCTTTATTATTTACCTTGTCACAAGAGTAGTGTCTTTTGGGGTAATTGATGACTATGTTTGGTGAACCCAACACAAATGAAATCATGTCCGACCATGTTGTTAAAATTTTTAATGATTTTGATATACATTTTTTGAGAAATATTTTCATATGTAGGATGATGCCCTAGATGATTTATGTCATGTCCCCTTTTTCTAAAAATAGCAATGTGGCAATGAAAATTGTACTCCTTTCTTGGTGATAATACAATTCTATGTCTAATTTGGACCTATTTTGGAACCCTTGCATTAATTACCCTTTAAATCATCATTAATAGACACCTAACACCCATTATTCCAAATCTCAAGGATTATTTCAGCTAAAAACCCAACGAAATAATCTAAAACATAAAAAATTATGAAAACCCACCTCAAAAAATATAGGGTGAGACTTATTCCCCACCATGGGTGAATGAGTCCCGTTTGAGGATTTTTTAGGGTTTGAGGGGGAAAATCACCTTTTTAATTCAATTTTTTGGTTGATGTCAGCTTTTGAGATATGAATAATGGTAAAATAGGTATTAATGTCTATAAAAGCAAGCTTCTAAGTCATTTTTTCATCTAAGAAAACATTTTCAAGAGCAATTTCAAGATCCAAGCATTCAAACTCTTTAAGAATTCTTTCACAAGAGTGTTCAAGTTTCAAAAGCAAGCAAAGTTAAAGTCTTGGAGCAACATTAAAGTGTATTAGTAGGTCTTCAAGATCACTTTCATTCAAGATCTAGCATTTTGAAGGGTTGACCAAGGTTGTCAATGGTGAATCATGATGGATTCTAGGTTGGGGAGATGCAACTAGCCATCAAGCCAAGCCTAATGACTTGTTTCCTAAGTGATTCCATCCTCCGTGATCACTCTACATTCAACGTAAGGAAGATTCAAGCATCATTGAGGCTCATTTGGGTGATTAGCGATCTCTGAAAGTGATTCATTCATCATAATATTTCATTCATGCATCTCATTCTTACACATTAGAATACAGTTGTATTGTATTTTAGATTTCCTAATATTAGGCACACTTAAGGTTAGGGTTTATATTCCTTTTTACATGCATATTTCATTTTTTTTATCAAGGTTTAATTACCAAACTAGGGGTTGACTGAGGAAAACACCCCATAAGAAAATCAAGTCTATATTCTATTTTGTATGTCTTTTTGTAGATTCAGATCCAAACAAATTTTTGGAAGAAACAAGCAAGTGTTGAAGTGCATATCTAAACTTTGAATTCCCAAAAAGGTAGAACTAAAATAATTCACCAAAATTAGGGAATGAGTCCCACTACAAGTGTTTTTTTGGATTTTGCAGATTCAGATACCATTTTCCATAAACCTATTCGTATGCAGAAACCCTTATTTGGGACCGATTCACCCGTATTGGAGTCCTAGTAGGTTAAAATTTCTAATTTTTATGTGTTCCATAGTTCATTCAAGTCTACTTTAGATTCCCAAGTGTACACATTCCATCATATAACTTGTTATTCTATTTTATTTGCATTTCCTGGTCATTTAGTGAAGCATTGCATCATATTAGAGTCAGGTATTTCATTGTGCACTTCATTTGTCTTTCCAAGACCTAGCTTGGTGGTGAACCCCTCATTAGTTTGCAATCAACCCCTAGGACAACCCTATTGCAACATCTCTTTCTCCCTTGCATTGAGATCTCTAGGGTTATCCTTGAATGAAATTAGAAAGTGGGTGTGTTCTATGTCCTAAACCATAGAATGGCATCTCTCTCCCCATTTTTTGCTTTTTTTTGTTAACTCAAAGGTATCCCCATGACTTAGCCAACGCACCCAACTCGCCTTGCCTTGGTCTTACAAACTGCTAAGTTGGTGTCAAGAAGGGGTGAGTTGAGGTGAGACTAATCCTTTGGGGATGTGTGCAACCACTCACAAGCCACACACATCAGTTGGGACTGGACCTCAAAACCAAACCCAAGACCTTAGGGAGTAAACCCGATACTTAACCCTCCTCTGCTATCCATGCGAGCTTTCGGGCCAAGCCCCTCTCTCTGTTTTACATTTTTTTCATTTTGGTGAACTTGAATTTATAACATTATAATTCTAATTCAGAGTGCATCATCATTCTAGATCTCACCTACATTAACATTACATTAAGATTTGCACTAGTTAATTGGCATTCTAGGGTTTCTAATTTTGCATTAGTGAAAGCGCATATAGATTGCATTTGTGTATCCTAAATTAGTTTAAATCATACAAAATCTACATTTTCACTTACATTATAGATCATACAATATAAAAATCACAAAAATCAATTGAAAATTTGTGAAAATCTAAAAAAAAATCCCCATTGGGACTCATACGCCCCTCTAGATGAATTTGTCCCAGTGAGGATTTTGAACTGCATTTTACATAGTTAAATTCCTTGTTTATGAGCTTTTGTTTGTTGTTAAAATCTTTTTGTTTTAGTTTGCATACTTTTTGTTACATTCAAATCATTAGAAGTAGTATAATTTATATTCATTGCAATTGTGGATAGAATTAGATTCTTGCACTTTTCATTTTCAACATTAGTTCATAGTTCAATTATATTAGATTATATTTGGCATCTATTAGAAAAAAAAACCAAAAACAAGAGCAAATAGAAAATTCGCTTGGAGAAAGTATAGTTATTTGACTATGTCAAATCTCTTTTTCCAAGTTAACCTAACCCTCAAGCCTTTTAGTAGTGATGAATTTGACATGTTAGATGAAGCCCTTGAGTATTTCATCAAACAAAGTTGACAAGCCAAAAACAAGAGACATTAATGTGATTCAACCTCAACTTATCCTTTATCCACCTTTGCACAAACCTCAAACTCAAAACAAACATGTTTACACTCTTGAGCCACCTAAAAACAATGTTTGCAGGAATCAAATAATAATACCATTTCTCATACATACAATACTCGAAACAATCAGCAACCAAAACAACCAACTCTAACAAACTTACATTTTCCTAATCCCATATTGCCCAGTGCCCCTTATTTTCCTTCATATAGTGGGAAGGAGTATGATCTTGTTGAAAAAGTGAAGAATACTCTGAAAAATATTTCCCTATAGGACTTAATTCAAATCTCTGCTAATTATCACACCATGCTTCAAATCTCCTTACAAAAAGTTGTGATCCCTTCTAATATAAATGAAAATTATGTATTAGCTCTAATACAAGGAATGAATACAATTAATGTAGAAATTACCTTTCATCAACATGAGCTCCCTCCCTTCGAGATGAGAAAGAGACATCATGCCTTTATGATAATAGCCAAATTCAATAGAACAAGATTAAAAAGAACCCTTGTTGATAATGGCTCGGCCTCTAATTTGTGTAGTGTGAACCTTTTAAATAGATTGGGTGTGAATAAATCAAAAATTAAACTTGACTCTATATTGATTCAAGGATTTGACAATGTAGGAAAGCAACCGCTCGGTGTGATTAATTTTCTTATTACAATCTTAAAGGCTACCTTAAAAACTCCTATTCATGTTATGCCTCATGACCTTTCATACAATATTCTTTTAGGAAGACCTTGGATTCATGAGATGCTTGTAGTAGCTTCAAATCTTCATCGTATCATGAAGTATGTCTATAGCAACAAGGTATACCAAATTCAACTAGACCCCGAGCCTAAAAGGTGCTTACAAGTTGAAAAAAGAAAGAAAAGTCCTCTAAGCACATTAATTCTAGCATCAAACATAGAACCTATGAAAGAGGAAAATAAAGAGATGGAAAAGGTGTCAAAATTATTGGATGATGATTGGGGTTCCTTACAGTTCACACCCTCATTCATGGGAGAGTACATAATCATAAATAAAGAAGATGAAAAGCAAGAAAAACTAAGGGTAATGTCAACAGAAAACTTGGAAGATAATTCACAAGAATCTACCTCATTGACTCTAGAAGAAGACACAATTTATACAAAAAACATTGATGAGATAGATTATCAAAAACCACCAAACTTGAAAGAAATGGAAAGACTTTATGGACAAGACTATCAGTTCATGAAACAATTTGGTTATGGTGGAAAAGGATTTGGTAAGAAAGAACAAGGTATTTGTGTTCCTATAGAACATAATATGTAGGAGACAAAAAGTGGTTTGGGATATTTCCCTTCTAAGAATATGCAAGAAATGAAAATACCCTCGCTAAACACCAACACCATCATGTGTAATCCTAAAACAACTCTCACCTTGAAGCATCCAAAATTGACTGATACAACTAGTGAAGCATCATTGGAGTATTTCAAAGATAATGAAGCCTTGAAAGAAATTCTAGGAGTTTATGATAAAACATCTACTCTCCTTAAATTCAAACAACTTTCATGTGCTATGAATATTACCAAGAAAAATACGGAGAAGAAGAAAGTAGTGGAGTTGACATGAACAAAGAAGAATACAACCCTAAATTTCTAAAACAAAATTTGCTTCCTTTAGGAGATAGAGTTGACATATAGATGGATATTAACAATGAAGACAAGGTGATTGAGATAGGAAAGTTCCTCGATGATGAAGAACAAAAAGACCATGCAACTTTACTTCATGAATTTCTCTAACACTCAAGAGGTTATATCTTAAACCCCTGACATAAAGAACACCATCTATATTATTCTTGCAATCAAAATTGATTGAACCTTTTCCACATATCTAAGTAGATGTATCATCACCAAACCTTACTAGACCTTCTTCATATTTCTCAAGTTCAACAAAATTACTTTTCTCACTGCTCATATGATTTGAGCATCTATTCTTAATGATCTAGTAGTTCTTCTCCTCTTTAGCATGAAAAGCAATCACCATATTTCCTTTAGTATTATCACCTACTTCTAAAGTAATTTCCTTCATACATATCTTAGAGTTAGCAGAATTAGTTCCATATTTTATACCCATGAACCACTAGTAGGTGTAGTCTATATAGTCTCAACAAAGTTCCAAATCCCAAATCTAAGAGATACCTAGAAACCTTCCATCCTTGTCTTCCTAAATGCATAGTATGATCTGTGAAAAAAAGGAGCATCTCTCTTGTGTACTATGTCAGATCTACCTCAAGTTGTTAAGCTTTCTCCAAGGAACCTTTCTCTAATACCAATTGTTGAATGCACAAGACAACTAAGATGGGGGTGAAACATTTTTACATTAAAAATTCAAAACCCTCATTAACTTTCAAATCCAAATCAACTCAATTAACCTATTGGTTCCCAAATTTGCAATCCACTTGAATCCTAAAAGGCTACAAGGCCTAATGATCATATTTAAGGAGAGATTTGGCCAACAAATGAGAGATTGAATTAAAACGCTTTCTCACCTGCACTTTGGGCTCTATGAAACCCATGAGGGTGATCCCAATAGTGTATTTATAGATAATTATGTGCCAAAGTACCCAAAACACTACTAAACAGATAATTCTCCTTCAAATGTTAAATGGAAATGCTACCCTAATGGTTTGGTTGAACTTCATGTTATTGCCTATTTTAAACATGAGAGATGTAAGGCATTAAAATCCATGCACATGGACAACAAGATAGATGAGTAAAATTGATTTTAATTTGTAGCTACTCACAAACAATCCAGGAAACTACAACATTAAAAGACTAGTGCCATATTCCAGGGTGGAGTCACCTAAACCATGTAAATTAAAATACATCACAACATTCATTCTATCATAACTATTCCTATCAGATGATCCATTACATCGTTGATACTTGAAAGTTAACTAGTCATACTTAATAATCCCAGTACACAGTTGCATAAACCTCTATCTTTGTTAACACAACTTAATTCATTCTTTGAATGAAGGTAATAACACCAAAAAAATGGGTGCAGGTAGGGGCTAGGGGTGGCTCTTTTTTCCTTCTTTCTTCTGTGAGTGGGTGTTGATTTAGATGGTTTTTGGTGCGATCTTCTAGGCTTTGGTGTGGGCGCTGGGCTGTCTATTGTCACCGACCCCTTTCTATTAAGATTGATCTTTCTAATTTCTCTATTGGTTGGGTAGAGCTCTGGCTCTTTTGCTGGTGTTGGACGATGTTTGTTATTGTTATTCTCTTTCGCATGCAATCTTGTGGTGGCTGTGAGGTAGGATGGTTTTGTCTTGGAGCTTCTTAGCTAGATTTTTCTTTGGTCTAGGGTTTGAATGGCAAGGAATGCATCGATTGGTGAGGTGAGGGGAGATATTTCTATGACAGAGGTTGGTGATGGGGCTTCGTCTAGAGAGGGTTTGAAAAAATTGAGTACCTTTAAAATGAATAAGATAAATGGATGTCTGGAAAGGGCGCAAGTTTGTCCTGTGTTGGTGATTCAATCAGAGGTGGTAGCTGAAGATCTGGATTACTATAGTAAGCATGTTTTTATTTGTAAGTTTATGGGGATGAGGGTTTCTCTTTCTTTCTTGGACACTTGGATTCGTAAGACATGGTCTCCAGAGGGTAACTTTGATGTTCTGTTGGCTGCAAACAATTTCTTTCTAGTAGATTTCTTGTGCATTTCTGATCGAAATAGGGAATTTAAAGGGGGGCATTATTTTTATAACCAAGTAGGTCTTTTCATAAAACCATGGCATGTTGGCTTTAATTCGGTGGAAGAGTTTCCTTCTAGGGTCCCAGTTTGGGATCGCCTTCCTCAGCTACCGCTTGAATGTTGGAGAATTGATATATTAAAATTGATTGCTTTATTATTGGGTAAGCCTATTGGTAATTCTCAACATAATTTGGATAAGAGGATCTTTTCTTATGTGAGGGTTTTTGTCGAGATTGATCTAAGTCTGGGCCTTTGCCTGATTCTATTGATTTGATTGTTGGCCCTAATTCCTAGACTCAGCCTTTGGATTATGAAATGTTTCCTTTTCAGTGCCGGTTATGCCATGAATATGGGCATCTATAGCAGAGGTATCCTCGAGCTTTTGGTACAAGAGGAGCAAATAATGTGGGTTCCCAATCTAATCTAAGGGTGGAAAAAGGTAAGGATCCTATGCAGGGAATGGCATCGGACAAAGATGGTTTTGTTCAAGTTAAACCTCATAATCATGGATGGGGTCAAAAGAGGCCTTTGAAGGATAGTCAAGGAGGGGAGACTTTCAATAGATTTGAGGCTTTAGATGAGTTAGTTTAGGAGGAAGTGTTTATAGCTAGCATGCAGGTGGTGGATGGCTCTGGTTCTAAAGAGTTGGTTGAGGTACAGGCTTCAATGATCCTTGGATTAGATCAACTTGGTGACTAGGATCCCCATATGGTGTATGGTCTATCTCCTTCCACTTCGGCTCTTGGTGAGGGGTGTGGGGGCGTTGTTGATTCTAGTGGCCCCACTAGTGCTGGTAAGGTTTGCTCAGAGGCTCGAGATAGCCCTGATTTAGGTAAGATTAAACCTTCTTCCTCTATTTTGGGTGTGCAACAAAAATCTTGTAACAAAGGGATTCCTGAGAAATCAGTTAAGGTTGGTAATAAAAAGGACCAAGAAAAGGTGAAGCTTTTTGGAGAGACATTGGTTGAGGCTAGTTCGGTGAAGACTATTGATGCTCACTTTTCCCAACCCCAACGATGATAGTGCTTTCTTGGAATGTGAGGGGTATGAATACCATCCCTCGACAAAAGGCCATTTGTAATCTGGTTTGTATTCATTCTCCTAATATGGTTTTCTTGTAGGAAACTAAGTTATCAGTGGATAGTATGTTAGGTGTGGCTTCGAAGATTTGGGGTTGTGGCTAATGTCAATGTGTGGGTGCTTTTGGTAATTTCGGTGGGCTAGCTTGTTTTTGGGATCCTCAGAAGGTTAGTCCAATTTGGTGGATCTCATGTAGGGGTTCAATTTCTTGTGTTGCTTCTCATCTGGAGTCAGGGGAGAAAGTTCTTTTCTCTAATATATATGCTTCAATTGATTTCCAAGGTAAAGCTCAGCTATGGGATCATGTTCGATATGTGAGATCCTTGGATCCTTACTTGCCTTGGATCATGGTTGGGGATTTTAATGTTGTTATTTCTTTAGAAGAGAAGAGGAGAGGTAGTGCTCATTTAGAGCCTTCTTCTAGGCTCTTGTAGGATAATATAGCTCTTTTGACGTTAGTGGATATTAAGCCAACTAATGGAGTCTTCACATGGAATAATAGGAGAACTAGAGATGCTGCTATTTTAGAAAGACTAGATAGATTTTTGGTGTCTAGTTTTTGGATGACGGACAGGTGGATGATTAACTCTAAAATTTTGGATAGTCGTGGTTCTAACCATTGGCCAATCAAGCTTGCAATTCATGTGCCTCATTAATGTGCTAGAAATAATTTCAAGTTCCAACTCATGTGGCTCCAGGATGAATCTCTTCATGATATGATTTTTGGCTGGTGGGATCTTGGGAAGCCAGCTTATGGCACTGTGATGTACTCCATTTCAAAGAGGTTACAGCATGTTAAATACAAGCTGAAAGGATGGAATAGGCAACATTTTGGTAATTTTTTTCATGAAAAATAGAAGGCTCGGGATAACCTGGACTTAATCACCAGGTAGATTGGGGATCAAGGCTTAACTGAAGAGTTGAACTTGTTGGAGATTGCTACAACAAAAGTGGTGGAGGAATGGGAGTTAAGAGAAGAATTTTTTTGGAAATAGAAATCTCGTACTGAATGGCTTTAGGCTAGCGATAGAAATACTTCTTTTTTTCACAGCTTTGTTAAGGACCGGAGGCAAGGTAATGTTATTTCTTCTCTCTTGTTGTCTAATGGGGAAATTTTGTCCTCTTCTGCTTCTATTTCTATGGAATGCATTTGGTATTTCTCTTCATTATTCTCTAAAGATTTTCCTCCTGCAGAGGAGGATGAAGCTAGGATTCTGGATTGTATTCCACAACTGGTGTCTAATGAAATGAATGAATAGTTACTTTCTCCTATTACCTTGTCGGAGCTTGAGAAGGTTGTGTTCCAGATGAAGAAAGGTAAAGCACCTGGGCCTGATGGATTCCCTGTTGAATTCTTTTAAGAATTTTGGGAGGTGGTTAAGTTGGACCTCTTAGAGGTTGTTAAGGAATCTCTCATGAATAAACAAATGTTAAAGTCTCTGAATGCTACTTTTTTGGTTCTCATTCCAAAGAAAGAGGGGTAAAATTCTTTGGATCTTTTTTGACCTATTGTGTTACGTAATGTTGTTTATAAGATTATTACTAAGTTGATTGCATAAAGGCTGAAACCTTGGCTTGGTGGGTTAATCTTTGAGGAGTAGGGGGGTTTTGTTTCTAACAGACAAATCATGGATGGTGTTGCGATTGCTATTGAGACCATCCATTCTATGGAATACTAAAAAGAAAAATCTATGTTTATCAAACTGTTGCACATGGCTAAAGCATATGATCGTGTGAAATTGAGATTTCTAATTAAGATTCTAGGGGTGTTTGGCTTTGCTAGTGGTTGGATTGAATGGGATAGGAGTTGTCTTACTTCCTCCTCCTTCTTGGTGCTTATCAACGGTGGGGTGTTGTCACAATAGTGGTTTACAATTTCTGGGAGATTCTGATTTTTGCTGAAACCACATATTTTTAAAAAATATAATGATTTAAGCCTTAAAAATTTCCATTTAAAGCATTCCAATTGAAGAGGGTTTGATCAAAATACCCTAGATCAAACCCCCTTGGATAGAACCTCACTAGTTTTAAACCATAACTATAATGGGGTCTCCTTTACAACTATCAAAATGCTGATAAAAAAAACCTTTGATTTACCTTTTGGAGGATCAAATGAATTCATTTAAAATTTATTTTTGTAACTATGTAGTCCTTATTATAAGCTTTCCAAAAAGTATAATTTAAAAAAAAATTAATTATATTATTATATTTTTTTTTTATTTCTTGTGAATGTATGTTTTTCACTGAAAATCAAGCTCTTTGTCTACACATGTGGAAAATAGCAGATTATCAAAACAAAAATTCAAAATATGAGTGCACCAGATATTGAAGTCTTTGATCCAACAAAAAAAATAAAATTGAATTTTGATGCATACAAAAAAAGTTACGTGTTATACGGTCGCGCTATGTCTGAATTGTAATTGGTTTGACTTTGAAACTTGATCAAAGAAAAAATATTCAATAAGAAACTATCTAACCAAGTGGAAGCACTAGATATCATAGTTACAAATCTAAATTCGAAAGAATTAGAATTTTATCCTTTATGGAAAAAAAATTATGCGTTATATAGTGAGAGTAACTTTTTAAAAATGTTGTTTACTGAAAAAAATTAGTTTTCAAGGGAGATGGAAAAAGAAATCCAATATGATTCCAATTTTTTTTGAAAAAAATGTATTTAGAATCTACAGAAAAAATGTCATGAAACTCTAGTTTGCATCATCTTCAAATTCCTCATGGTTTAGCCGCTATAGTTGCCCGAAAGTGAAGAATTAGTTAAAAAAATTATTTTAGTGTCTAGTTTGGCCAAAAATTGTAAACCACTATTGTGGGATCATCCGGTGATCCCACTGAGTTGTTTGGTGCTTCTAGAGGCCTCAGAGAAGGAGATCCTTTGTCTCCCTACTTATTCATCATACTTGTAGATGGATTGGGAAGACTTATTCATGCTCAGGTAGCTGGTGGTTTGATTCAGGGTTGGAATTGGGGAAATGTTATTCCCCCTCAGTCCCATCTTTAGTTTGTAGATGATACTACCTTGATGGGTAGGGCAAAGGTTGAGGAGGCTTTCAACTATTACAGTGTTTTGGATAGCTACTTGGTGCCCTCTAGGCAACACATTAATGAGGGGAAGTCTTTCATCTACTTCTTCCATAATCCTAAGGTTATCCAAAGGAGAATAGTAGGTATTCTTTGTTTCTAGATCAGTTCGCTTCCTTTTCTCTATCTTGGAATCCCTCTTTCCATTCATTCTATCCCTAAAAGGTTCTGGCAAGAGACTCTTGACAAGTTTCAAAGATTGGTCAGTCATTGGACTTGCAGGTGGCTTTCTTTAGCTAGAAGAGTGACTCTTCTAAAGTGGGTGGTTCAGGATCTCCCTCTTTATAGGTGCTTTGTTCTTTCTGCTCCATCAAGTTTTATTAATGATTATGAGATATTGTCTCGACAGTTTCTATGATCTAGAAACCTTCATAGAAAGTGGAGCTTGGAAAAATGGGATGTTGTCTATAGGCTGAAGCAAGAGGGGGGTCTTGGTCTACGACAGACTGATTTGAATGGGCAAGCCCCTGCTACTAAGCTGTATTGGCGTTGGTGTTCACAACAACATATGTCATGGGCTAAAATTCTTGCCCACAAATATTTGGGTGTGGTGGAAAGCATGGAGGTTGCTAGATTCAGTATGGAGGGGAAAGGCTCTATGATCTGGAGTACCCTCAAATGGGATGCTCAGCTTCTTAAACAGGGACTTTTTTGGATTTTTAATGGGGGTCGGGAAGCTCTCTTCTGGCATGACTCCTAGGATGGACATCCCCCTATTTTGTCATCTCATCCCCACCTTCAAAACTTGTGTCAAATTTTGAAGTAGGCGGGTTGGTGTCATGTGGCAGACTTCAAATCTCAACAAACTTTGAATCAGATTAATATGTCCAGGTGCAGGGAACCTTTGGATTGGCCTCCTGGGGTGGTGATGGAGGATCTTCAAGAGCTTGCTAAGATTCTATCAGATTGCGGCTGTAGTTCTCTTCATGGGAGAGATGTGCTTGCTTGGGGTTCTAATTTGAGAGGAAAAATTTCAGTTGCCTCCCGTTATCAGGTCTTTGGGAGCTCTGAGATCTCTTGGTGGAAGCATGTATGGAAAAAAATTTCTTGGCCTAAGTGTAATTTTTTCTCTTGGCCCATTTTCCAATGTAAGTGTCTTACTTGGGACAATCTTTGGAAGCGGGGGTTCCAGGGCCCCTCCATGTGTGTTCTATGTGGTCAGCATGAAGAATGCCTCTCACACCTCTTTTTTCAGTGTTCCTTTCTCAAGGCTATCTAGCATCACTGGTGGAATCTTTGGAGCATACCGTGTTTCCATGTCTCTGCATTAGATGATTTTTGGAGAAGACGGGGACCATCTCCTACCAAAACCCTCTTTTCTTAAAATTGTTTAGAGCATTGGCCCTAGTTTGATTGTTTGGCAAGTTTGGTTGGAGCGTAACAGATGGATTTTCTTGGATAAAAAATTGATCTTGGAGCAACTTTGGAGGCAAATTCTTAGGGCTCTGCAAGAGACTTTTTCTACAAAGTGTGATTTGTCTATGCCAGTTGGTCATGGGGACTTCAGTGTTATTAATGCCCTAGGCCTTGTTGTTGGGGATAGGAGTAAGTTGAGCAGTGTGCACCATGTGGGAGTGAAAGGGTGGCTTGTGATGGCTTTTGGTGTTTTCCTGCTCTGGGGGAGCTAAAAATAAATACAGATGGGTCATCTCGGTGTAATCCTGAGCATGCTGGAGTTGGTGGTATAGGCAGAGACAGCCTAGGAGTGGTGGTGTTTTTCTTTTCTATGTATCGTGGCCTGCAAACCAATAATCTTATGGAGGCTAGTGCTATTCTTATGGCGATTGAGCATGTTGTTGGCCTTGGGTGGCGATAGATTGTTTGTGAGTCTAATTCTCAGATTGTTATTGATATGTTGCATAAGCGATAGTTGGAGGATGTGAATTTGTAGCTAGTTGTGGTTGTCAAGCAGATTATTTCTATGTGTCATTCTCTGGAGACTATTGTCTGCTACCATATTCCACGAGAGTGGAATAGGGTGGCTAATGGGTTGGCTAGATGGGTGATGGAAAGGACTGATTCTTGGTATGTGGATGGTTGGGGAAATCTTCCTAATGACATGGTTCCTATTTTAGAGGAGTGGGTTGCTAAGGATATGAGGTGCTTATTGGGTGTGAATTAATTCCCGTTTTGTTGGCCCCCTATGGGTCTATTCATTTGAACTCTGTATTGCTTTTCTTATTCAATAAAGTTTTTACCCTCCTTTTATTATAAAAAAAAATAACACCAAACAAACATTGAAGGAAAAATAAAAAGAAAAATACCAATAATCTTTGATTTCTTATATTCATAATCTTTGCAATACTTTTTGTGGAGACAACCAGTTCAAAATATTATGTTATTAACACACAAATATGACAATTCCCTAAATACATTCTCCATTACATCACTCAAAAAATGGGCAATGATGAAAACCAACACTTCTTCATTAAAGACATGTTACAAAATACATTTCTCGTGAGACCAAAATAGTGAACAACTTCTACCTCGAATATGAAATAGAAAACCCACTAAAGGAAAATACAAAAACCCTAAAATGGAAATCTCTATAGACATCTAGCATTATGTGAGTCTTTATATCAAAAAAATTCATCTCCATCATTAAATGAAAATTAAGCACTTTGCATTATTTCTCCTCTCTACATTTTTCTTGCATTCACCCCTATTCTACAATAGAAATTTACACCTCTTTGTGAAAAACTTCACTCCACTCATTTTACCCTATAGTTGCAAATGTTTTTGTTTTTCAGCTTTTACTCCTAGCAAAGAAGATATTTCTTTTATATAGTGAATATTTTAATTCACTTTATCGGGCTCTACAACCAATTTTTCATGTGCTTCATATATTTTAATTATTTCACTTGAAAGCTTATTGCTTTTACCCATGAAATTTAAAACTCTTTTTCTTAGGCTACATTTTATTGTGGATTTTACATTTAAAATCTTGCTTTTATGGTGAGGACCTTAATTATTTCTCAAGAAATATAGAATATTTACCCATGTAGATTATTTCTTCACATTGAAAAAGTCTTTGGTTCCTAACACTAACTAATTTTACTTTGATGGTGAAGAATTTTAAAGATTTTATCGGGAAACTCACCTTTTAAAGTATTTTTAACTTGCCATAAAAAATAACTTCAAAAATTACCTTTATTGATTTACCACAGGCTCCATAAAGTTATCAATTGAGTATTGAGGAAGATTACATGGAGACTCCCCACTCCCCTGCAAGCTAGCAGGGGATGATCTGGATTTGTCCATGCTGAGAGAACTTGATCATTGATCGAGCCTGCCTCTGCCATAGGCGCTCTGTTGCATCTCACACTATGTTGCTTCTCTTTGAACCCTCATGGCCTCAAGCAAATGTATATAGTATCCAATGTGCAACTCGATCTCCTTCACATTAAAGCTATGTGTACATATGCTTTCCCAACTAGTATTTGGTAGAGCACATAGTGCACTCATTAAATTGAACATTGTTTGATGAACCCCATCCACTATACATTTTTTATTTTGAAACATTGAAGTTGCGAACCTCTACATTGTACATGTGATTGGAGGGAGCCAAATACATTGTACTTAATACTGTTTATTTACAATCTTGTCACAGCTCTGCTACATAAGTTGCAACTTCCCCGTCATCAAATGCTGATGTCAGCATTTTCCCTCACAGGCTGGCGGGGAAGGCCTATTTTGAAAGGTGTTCAAGCCACATATAATAGAATTGGGTTCTAGTGCCAAAGTATAATTTCTTCATCAAAATCCCCTTGCATCATGTGCTTGATTTACCCATGCACAAGTATCCAAACAAATATGTTTCCCATGGCAACGTCTGGTGCCTATGTAAAAATTTCCTTTGTAATGTCAAATCGGTCCCTTTGGCCAGCAAGATGGCTACCTATGGCTTCTATGCTTTGTCATGGGTTGTTATACTACAAAGTGTAAGGAGCTACCTAGCCAACACCACCTTCCCTTATGATTTTCTTCACACCCAACAAATATGATTCAATCCACCAAACATTTAAATACCTGGTTCTTGCACTAGGCTATCTTTTCTTATTTACTTTTAAGTGTAAATAGCAAAGCCATTCAAAATTAATGAGGTAACTTCCTGATAAACCCATAGTCATGTAGGGTTCATTTGAATTTCATCCAGGGAGAGTTGGTGGTCTTTCTTTCCATGTATTTTATGTCCTTGCCTATTAACCTCGAATCTTGCTTACTTCTTTCTTAAGGAAATTGATATCTTGAACTTCAATTGCACTAGATCCTTTCTAAATTCAAATACATGTTTTATTTTCCACTATCTGATTCAAATTATCATATGGCAAGAACCATTTCCTTCTTTATTTGTATTAGATTTGAAACAAAAATAGTGAAAGCATGTTTGTGCCCTCTGGGGATAGCCGACACCTACATGAATGTCAATTACCATCTTTAGATATTTGAATTTCCTTAGAAACTTGATTGGCAACCTGAGCACCCTAAATTGTCACATTACTTCAATCAAATCTGTCAAACTTTGAATTAGCTTTACAATAATTTTCATCTTTAATTCCCTCATATTTGTGAATTTTCCCTATCAGATTATCACTTCCATTTATATCCCTTAAATGCACATCGTTTCTCTTTTCAACAAGAACCTTCTCAGCATCACTATTTTCTATAGATTTGTTTGAATTCTCACTTACATTTTTATAGATAAACCAGTCATCTTTTTTGAGTTCCATGTTACCAAACATTCTTAAAGCATTTGATGATCTTTTATCCACCTTAAATTTATCCCCAATGAATTATAAATTTAAATGGATATCATTTCAAGCCTCTACCCTGGCTACAAGATGTAAATATGCATCCACATAATTAGGAAACTTGAACAGATTAGTTTGGATAAAAATGATTTTCTTTTTCAGTACATGTATCTATTCAAACAAGCAAAGAAGATTAAACACTATTGTGACTTTATCCCATGGTAACTCAAGTGAAACACCACCCTCCATAAGAAACTTGATATTCAATGCTGATATTGCAAATGCACATATGCAAAGAAAAGTTGTTGAAGCAAGAAACATGAAGGAGAATAGAAAATTTCTCTATCTAATGCATTGTCCAACCTAAGAGAAATGATGGTCAAATCTTACCACATAGGTATCACATATAGAGGAAGGGGAGTAGCATGAAGGATGATATAGATGCAAGTTTTGCAATAATTGAATTTTATGAACATCCCATTTAGCATTACATATTTGGTTTGCTAAAATGAAAACTGAGAGGCTTTCCCACTAGAATGTTTAGCCAAAACTTTCAGACTTCAAACAAATCATCTATGTTCTTCCCCTTCATGTGGATTTCATTTAATAGCATAATCCTCATAATTCTCTTTACAAGATTTAGGAGTGGGAATTTAAGTTTCATGGGAATATAACTCAATCAATATTGTCAATTATCATCATAACCTTCCATCTGATTTTGTCTTTCATAATTTTCATGTACTTTATGCATTGGTTTTTACTTTAACTTAATGGATTTGCATGCACTATGGACATACCTTTCTATGTCATTATCATAATAATCACTGTCCTTATGTTTGAAACTTCTACTATATGTACTTTATGCTCATGTATAACCATAACACCTTATAGGATCTCATTCCTTAAAAAAATCACTACTTTCTTGAGCCAAATGGTGCATTCCTCTATATTGATAAAGGTAGGATTATCTTGATTGGTATATCTCAAATCCTAGTTATATTTTGAGGTAATCATATTTGTTTAACTATTCCATGAAACTATTTTGCAAGAGGTATTCAAGACATTAAAGTTGAAAGTAACAATGAGTGTATAAACATTGTATCCATAGTTTAGATCACAAATGTTTCCTTCACTAGCTTGCTGCCCCAATGAAGATGAAAGTCAACTTCATGGTAATTATTAGGGTTGTCCTCACTTCATGAGTGTTGTTCATGGTTTCATTGTGTAAATGTGACTAAGTGCCAAATCGATTACACAACAGAGTGATATCTAAGAATCTTCTAGAAGAGAAGACTGAGTGCCAGGTCCATTACACAAAAAGTTATTTTAATTTCAATTTTCACATCACTCGGTGGCCCTAGGCCACCAAATGAAAAAGGGAAGTCAAATATTACCCCTATCAAACACCAATCTATTAAAGAAGTTGATATCCCTAAATCCATAGTTGCTTCTACCATACCACTGCAACAATTGTAGCTCTCTTCTTGCAAGCATAAATATGTGATTACCATCAAAATCTGCCTGATTACAAACATTTCCACTAACAACTCTCACAAATTTTCTAAGCATACCATTGCTAATGTAATATTTGTCATTCTGCATTGTATAACTAGGCATAAACTAAAAAATTTCATCATCACATGAAACATATTCATATTGAAAATAATATTCCTTGCTCTTCATCTTATTTGCATGCTCCATCAAAATACCTCCCAACTAAATTGGAAACTGAAAGTGTTAATAATATTCCAAGTAGTTGGCATCATGATACTCAACCTTACCTATAACTTCTATGTCAAATGTAAAACATTCATAGGAAATTCCCTTGACAAGATCATCAATGTGTTGCTTTGTTTGCTTAAGGCCACATTCTAACCATGTGTAAGATGCATAATCAGAGTTCTCATAATAGAGTGGATTATCTCTACAACAACAAGGATCATCATTTCTATTAACTAATGAAGATGGAGGCTCATCAAATAACCATTTTTTTCATTCATTCATTGTTGTCATAAAAGCTTATGCCTCCTCAGCATGAAGGTCTAAATCTTTCATATCATCATTGTATTCAAAATCATTACAATCACTAGAAGAGCATATAGATATATTTTAACCTTCATTGTCATCGTCAATAGTTAACATCTTTGACTCACATTTTGAAAACTCTTCATTGGAAGAAAGTTGCTCCTCAAGAAAAAATGCATTCCCATCATTATCAACATATTTCTTATTTGAAGCAAAGGATTCTATCTCTAATTCATGATGAAAATCATAATCAACAGAGGAATGATCATACTCAATTCCATCATAGTTACTCTAGCAAGGGGACTCATCAATACTGAAACTATGTTCAGGCTCTTGACATTGATTCAATAGTCTTATGTCTTCCATAAGACTATAGGTACTAGAATCTTCAAAAGAATGAAAACTTGGCAGGATACCAAACATGTATTTAGGTTCCTGCTCTTTAAATTGGTTATTTACATACACTACTTCAATATCACCAATCACATTGGTTGATTCACCATGTTGAATACTTGAGCCCATTTCTATTCCCTAATTAGTAGAGTTGCAACAAGGGATAACTTCGCATACCTCCTTCTATTATCTAGACCACATGCATTTGAAAAATGATGACTATAATCATTATCTACATAACCAATGATCTTACCACACATTTCATTTTATTCACCGAGGTATCTATTTTCAACCTTTGCTCTACTCTCTTCTACTTCATGTGATATATCACTACTTGACTCATATTGAGCAACGAAATCATTATCATTATAGATTGAAAACATAATAGTTTTTTCATGATCATCTCTAATATTAAAAAAAAAAAAAGCATTCACACACTTGGTCAAGCCTAACATGATTCAACTGCTTTGGAAGAGTACTCAAACCCAATTTATAAGATTCATAAAATAAATCAATGCATACTGAATTTTTCAGGTCTGTGACACCCAGGAATTGTAGACAGAGTATCCATAAATATTTCATAGAGATCATATGATGATTCTTCTTTAGGTCACATTATGTAAAAGAGGGATTGAACAGAGACCATAGGATCACAAATGCATGCAACTTCTTGACAATTTGTTTGGTGCTCTATGTGATGAACATTATGGAATGATGTATAAGCTGAAACAATAGGGGTGTAAGTGCTCTAACATTTATTTTTTTTATTTTTGACTTACACCTCTCATTAAAATTTGGTGCCTCATGGAAGAAAACACTTGTAGACAAATAACGCTTGTGCATTCCATATTTCTAGTTGTTTTCAATGTTCATGGCTATATCATAGGCCTTATGCAAGGTTGTAGAATCCTTGATTCTCACCCAGTAACTCTTATTCCTATCAAAAGATCCTAGGTAAACAACCAGTCTCATTGAATTATTTGGTCTCACAGCTTCAAGAATATCCCTCAATTCTTTTGTAAATCTCATATTAAACATTGGAACTAGCTCATTATCATAAGAGAATTCATAATCCTCAAAAAATAACTCAATTTTGTTGTCATTATGATCTTCATCACAAGAAGATCCATCAATGCATAAACTATGCTCATAATTTTTAGACTAAATGCTTAAATTTTCATTTTTAATATCTTGACCCCTAATTTGTAATCAAATATCAACAACACTTGCATAACAATCACTGATCAAATCATGACATGGAATGAAATATTGCATCTCTTTTACTTATTCATTATCCAAGACATTACAAGGAGAAAATTCATGCACATCTATTTTGTCATCGTACCATGTATCTTCATCTTCATCCCTAGGTATGTGCAGGATCATCATGGAAAAAATAGGCCCTTAAGTGGCAAAAAATTTAAAAAAATCAGAGTTGGGAAACTTGACATAAAAATTTAAGATAAGTTATCTATATCATTTCAAAATATGCTTAAGGAGATAGAATCTATAGAAAATTGAATGTAGTTTCTAAACTACTAGGTTTTTTTTTTTTAAAAAAATTGTTTGGTGAAAATTTGAAATTTCAATGTAGTAGTTCTTAAATTTCAGTGAAAAAATAAAAAGTGCGTGTCTGTCTGACCACCCTAACCACAAGAAAATAATAATATTTTTTATAATATTTTAGACATAAGTAGATGACTCATGTCCGGATGTGATGCATATTTTTTTGTAATTTTTTTCCAAGTAAATATTTAATTATGACCTTTTTATTACAACTTTTAAAAAATAAAAAAAACTCGTATCTCTGACCACCTTAACTTGGTCAAAACTTCATGAAATTCATTTTTTATTTTTTTAATCCTATAGTATGTGAAACATAGAATGTGATGCATGTTTTGGATTCAAAAAATGTGATACCATTTGAAAGCTATAGATGTTTTTCAATCATCCTATCACTTAGGACTTTGTTGTAATTCAAATATAAAATTAATAATTATTATTTATTAAATTCAAAGTTAATCATAATTTATATTGGTGGAAAGCTAAGAATCTCCTTTAAAAACCCTTTTCATTTCATTAATTTTGGGTAAAAAAAAATCTTCAGCTACGTACCTTACAAATACCCATCATATCGCCACTTTTTGGCCCATCATGATTCTACACATACCCCCTAATGTATTATCTGCATATGTGCTACTTGTGAGCTGATTACAATAAATATCCTCATCCAGGGAAGATGGGTCTTCATTTTCTAATATACTATTTTCAATTATGTGCATCATGCTCTAATTTCTCTCAATAGGACAACTACTATCTTCATTTCGAGACACCACATTTTGTGCATAATTCCATTGGGCTCCTTCAACAATCTTTATCAAACCAAGTACTTGGACAAAAATATGAGGCATCAATTCCTTTGGAAAGGTACTCAACCCCGACTCATAGATTTCACAAAAATGATTAATGCACATTGAATGCTCAGGTTTGAATTTTTTTTTGGACCTCCAACAAGGAATCCAAAAACCTTGAGAACAAATCATATGGTGATTCTCCCTTGTGCCTCTTCAAGTTAGACAATTCTTGAAAAAAAGACATCTTATCAAAATTTCTCAAATTTTGTTGATGTTCAACTTGGAGTTCAGTCGGATTTGTATAATGTAATGATAGACTGATTGTAACAATAGAAGCACGATAATCTTGAAAATAATTTCTATTGTATGATCCATGAATTCCATTTGCATGAGGTGTGCTAGGATAACCAAAACTTGTAGGCATGTATCCTTTCATCAATGAATATTTTGATTCTTTTTCAACATCCATTGCAATTTGATATGATTGATGTAATGTTGTAGGATCTTTATGTCTTAACAGATAGCTCATTTCTTCATCAAATACACCCAAGTATACAACCAAACACACAACATCATTTGTTCTCATATTTTTAGGAATGTCACCTAATGTCTTTGAAAATTTGAGATTGAAATTCGGGACTAACTCATCTTCTTCTTTCTGGGTGTGCATAAGTTTTTGTCTCAGTAAACTTGGATTAATTTTTCACCAAACTGTTCTATGAATGTTGCCATTAACACATTCCATGAAGAGATAGAACACACTCGAAAATATCAAAACTAATCTCTGGCATCTTCCTTCATAGATTGAACAAAGAACTTCAATAAAACATCTTCATGAGCTATCTCATACTCTCCCATCAAAAAAGAAAACTCTTGCAGATGTTGAGATGGGTATGTGCAGGATCATACTGGAAAAAGTAGGCCCTTAAGTGGCAAAAAATTCAGAAAAATCGGACTTAGGAAACTTGATGTAAAACTTTGAATAAGTTATCTATATTATTTCAAAAATATGTAATAATAGAATCTGTAGAAAATTGAATGTAGTTTCTAAACTACTAGGTTTCTTTAAAAAAATAAAAAATCTATTTGGTGAAAATTTGAAATTTCAATGCAGTAGTAGTTAAATTTTAGGGAAAAAATAAGTAGGTGTCTATCTAACTAACCTAACAATAATAAAATGATTATTATTTTTTATAATATTTTAGACACGAGTAGAGGACTCATGTTTGGATGTGATGCATATTTTTTTATAACTTTTTTCCAAGTAAATAATTAATTATGAATTTTTTTTATTACAACTTTTAAAAATACTAAAACTTCTTATGTTTGAAGCCACCTTAACTTGAGATCAAAACTTCATAGAAATTCATTTTTATTTTTTTCATCCTATAGTGGTGACATAAAAAGTGATGTATATTTTGGATTCAAAATGTGATACCATTTGAGAAGCTATAGATGTTTTTCAAATCAGCCTATCAATCAACACTTTAGTTGTAATTCAAATAGAAAATGAATAATAATTATTTATTAGATTCAAAGAAAAGCATAATTTATATTGGTGGAAGCTGAGAGTCTCCTTTTGAAACCCTTTTCAATTCATCAATTTTGAGTAAAAATAATATCATCAGCCACATACCCTACAAATACCCATCATATTGCCATTTTTTGGCCCATCATAATCCTGTACATACCTAGATGTTGATTCTTAGCTTTTCCCTTTGAAATTTTGCAATTTTTCCCTAAATTTACTAGGAATAACATTTGGAAACCCCAAAATACCACTAAAATTTATGGCTCTATATCTTTCAATGGAGAAAATTCTTTGATGACATGACAGGGGCTGCACACTTTGCATGTTTACATCTGACACCCCATAGGGATATATAGGTGGATGATACATTTTTTTGCACCTCTTTCAAACTTCAAATATCAAATCTAGATATGATCATTTACTGACCTATTTCTTGCTTTCATCATGTCCTCAAAATACCACAATGCATAACTCAAATGCATCTACACCTAAGATCTATATAGTGGGCATATTTAAAGAAAAAGCATACTTCTCCAACATAATATAGAGGCTATAAATTATAACTTAGAAGTATGTAGAATAATCAAGTCTACTATTCCCTTTCTTAGTTCTTAGTTTCACTCAATAGGGAACCAAAAATTTTGAAGACTTTCAAATATGGTTTTCACACACAAATTTATCCTTCTTGAAAACTAAAAAGTGAAAAATCCCTAGATATGTTGCAGCTACTACAAATTCTTCTTCCTGACTAGAAATATTTGTAGATCCAAAACTTTCTTCACCTGTTCATCAAGTTCTTTTGACAGAGTCGCCACCTCTCTTCACAAAGGATTGAACTTAATGCAATATGAAGCTCCTTCAAAGATGAATTTCCTTCTAAGTTCCTTTCACTAGTAGCGCACCATAAATTATGAAACTTTTCAAGTCTACTACAAAAATTTCTTTCTCCAAGTATGAATTCCTTCAATATTTGAACCAAATTCTCATATCGGTATAATATGTTCCAACTATTACAAATTTTTCTTCCTGACTTGAAATCTTTATAGATCCAAAACTTTCTTCACATGTTCATCAGGTTCTTTTGACAGAGTCGCCACCTCTCTTCACAAAGGACTGAACTTCAAGCAATATGAAGTTCCTTCAAAGATGAATTTCCTTCTGAGATCCTTTCACTAGCAGAGCACCATAGATTATGAATCTTTTCAAGTCTACTACAACAATTTCTTTCTCCAAGTATGAATTCCTTCAATATTTGAACCCAATGCTCATATCAACAAATAATATGATTTTGTGATAGAATAGTTTGCAACTAGAGATTCAAAGTTCTTCCCTAATAGAGTTTCCAATCTGTTGGTTATTTTTTTAGAACCAAACTTAATCTCACCATTCACCTATGAATTTTATAGAATCCAATGATAAGTAAAGGCAAGGATTAGCCAACAAACAAGTAAGGATTCTGAGGCCCTTACTTTTACACTTTAGGCTCTATGAAACCTAGGAGGGTAATCCCAACAATGTTCACATGATATTCTTGTTCCATTTTATCATAAACATTAGAACACAAAAATAATTCTCATATAGAGGCTCAACTAATAGATCATATCAAATAAGTTGGCTACTTCTTTGACAATAGTTCATATATGGAGCCCGAGAAAGGTAATGCCTACTATAATTGTAACCCATTTCAAAGAAATTGATTTAATGAATGGTTTGTTACTTAATTAATCAACACAATGCAATATGATTACCTCACTTGAACCAATACCTCATCCTTGGAAAGGATTCCATAATAATACCCACCTAATTTGACAAAAAAATTCACACATGACATTATTTCAAGCTTTCAGAATATTGCTTTACAATATTTCAACATTATATGTCAACCATCACTTCTTACTAGCATCCTATCACTTTATTTAATATAAACCTATAGTTCTATTCAAGCATTTACACCAATTATTTGAATTAATAAGCAAGAATAAAACCATACATCATTTGGAAATCAATAAAGAAAAATAAGATAACCCTTGATTATATTATTTATATTTTCTAAAACTAGTACATGTAGAAGAGAAAATGGTGTCGAACTTGCACTATTATATTCTATTAAGCTAGTATTACTATTAGAGCTTCATATACACATTAGAATACTTGAACCTAAGACTTGACACTAAAATGTTTAGTATCCTTTACAATCTCTATGTGATAAATTATAGAGCAACCAAATGACCTCTTTGTAACCGGCCCTAAAATCCCATTTCTAGAGATATGGGAGCGACAAGCATTACGCTGAATTCTAATGACAATCACATTTGTGTTTGATATGTAATTTCACTTTAATTTTAGAGATTCCCCAGTCAATTACATTTACTCATTGCAAAATGGGGGAAAAGAAAAAATAAAAAACACCGTGAAGTTCATTGAAGAAGACCATTCATCCTTCCAAAAGGCATTGTTTGTTGTTGCACTAGTGCCAAAATCCCTTGTCCATGTTGATAAAAAAAATTCTCCATCAACACCCAAGGGAAAAATGTATATATTAACCAAAAAATGCATATTTTCCATCGAGGCAATGGTGTCCATCACCTCTCCTTCACACTAGCCAAAAAGGTTTCTACATCAGCATCAAAAACAAAAAACCATATACTTGTTGAAGGGGATGAGTCCACTGTAGTTGCAATGGTGTCATAAAAAACTAAAACATAATAGGGGTGATACTCTAACTCTTCAAAGTTAGAATCAGCACACCCACTCCACGTTCTTTCAAAAATTGGAGAAGCTACTACTGCCTCATCAGAATCCTCATGTGGCACCAGAGTGAGAAGGTAATGGCCATACTCTAGGTAAGTATCTCCTTCATCACCTGAAGGGCTATATGAAACCTCTATGGGAGAGTTGTGTCATCCCATATAAGAACAAAGATTGAATTGAAAAATGTAATCACTAAGCTTCTTGTTATATCCTTGGGCACATAAACATAAATTATAATGAATTACTATAAGGAACATTCTAAGTTTTAAAATATTAAGGAATCATTGAATGGGATAATTAAAAGAGTGAATACACCACTAAGGAGGTGAAAACAAGCACTCAATAGATAAACATTCTAAGTGCATAAAAAAATTCTTTCATAAGGAATCTTCATAATGATGGAGAATATTACTTAGATCAATAGGTAAATAATAATTTGAATTGAATGATATTATAGATTCTCCATATATTTAGACACATCCTCTAATTTCTATGTGGAAACTGATAGGATTTATCCTCAAACCTTACCTAATAAAAAATATTTTTCTATACCTATTCCGAAGGTTTCATTTGGTATCATTAATAAATGTATTTTGTAGGTTTTCATAGGACTAAGTTGTAAGTTTATTTTTCCTTGATCAACCCCTTGAAACTAAATAATAATAAAAAAATTGGCCAAGTTCCTAGAATGAATATTATTTAATCCTTTTACCAAATAAAATAAAATGTGTCGATATTGATTTCTCCCTATGACAATTGAACACTTGATTGCACTTGATGATAAGAGGAAATTATAATAAATTGATTCTATGTCCTTAGGCACTAGCACCTAGCATCAATTTTTTTAAAACCTGCAATTTAAATTTTAAATTGGAATGAACAAGTTTGTAGTTATGGACTTGTTATTTTAGAAAAGTATGGTTAGATATATTTTAAAATAAAAAAATGGAGGTAGATGTATAGATAAGTGTAATAAGAAATTATAGGTATATGTGTGTCTGTAAATAAAATGGGTTCGACTATATGTGAAAATATATTTTAATTTCTAAATAGCTAATGAGACTAGTAGAATGACCCCAAATTTACACAATATCATGTTCTTTGTTAGTATGTATGTCTTAAAATATTAGCTAAAAAGAGGCACAAAAATAATAAAGAAATGGCATGCGTACGCAAATGTCACAATCATAATATTATACAATTACATTTTAGTTAAGTTATACACATATATTGACCTAGAGGTGACATTTGAAGAGTTTTATCATTATCAATTTATTTAATATACTTAATATTTTTTATTTGTCAAATAAATAGCTCACCCTAAAAGAGAAATAAACTAATAAAATGAGGAAATTGAGTACTATGTGGCTCAATAAAATAAATAATTAAAAAATTTAAATACTTCCCCATTTAAACCATCAACTAAATTATGTGGTTGATTAGCTATAAAACCTTAGAAAAAATATTATTTTATATGAAAGTTAAACTTTATTGTTCTTATAAATTTCATTACAATATATTGTTTTGAAATATATTTATATCCCTCTAAAGGAAGAGATAAGATTGAAATGGAAATTACATATTTTGTCCATTACATTATCATAAATGATATTATTTAGCTATATAATAGTGAAAAGTTAAAATAGTATGTGTGCAAAGGATTTCAACATGATCTTGGAGTACTTTCAGTGCTTTATATGCTCTTGAAGGATATGAATTCCCATATACCTGCATATGTCAAATAATTAAAATATTTTGTTAGTTTTATAACTTGGGAGACTTGAAAAATAAATAAACTAAATTAATTATTAATAAAAAACAATACCTTCCAAGCATCATGATAGTGGCCTGTGGATTAGTACCAGGAGAATCCGTATATATTGAACCATCCACAACCCTTAGATTATTAACACCATTAACTTGATACCTTTTGTCAACCACCAAACCAGCTTGACAACCATTAACTAGACCAAGTACATTTGTTGGTAGTTCATGATATACAAAATGTGTGCTATGAAAAGTCAAAATATTGGTGAGCAATTTTGCATTAGAACTTTTTCTTGAACAAAAATATAGTACAATTGTTGGTGTTTGATGGTGAGGGGCTATGATATATGCCATTTGGCTTCAAGGCCTGCAAAGCAAAAGAAATGGAATGGTTAGGTGGAAACATTATTTGTTGACATGTACAATGATTGCTCCATGTTCAATTTATTATAACACTATTAATAGGAACTATTTTTTTTTACCAATAAAGTAAGAAAACTACCCAAAGGACATGAACATGTTGAGGGCATGTTCAATTTGTAAAAGAGAAATTGTTGATATAACAATAAGCAAAAGTGACATGAGGGAGAAAGGGAAAAGAGTTGTGTACCTTGACCTTTTAGAGATAGTTGTTGTAATCGGGCTTCCTCTTCTTTTCTCATAATTGTGTATGGGTAGTTATGCATTTTTGAGTATCTCTCAAAGGAGAACATTGGCTGAATACGAAGGTTGTTCAACGATTTCACTCTGGATATAGCTGTAAATGTTAGTCCTTGTCATTCTATTTTTCCAATGTTGATAGTTGCTCTGGCCAGCGTTAGGCCTTGGGATTTGTGTATGGTAATAGCCCATGCCATTGTGAGCGGAATTTGCCTACGGCTGCCTAATGATATAGGTATTATCGGTATACTTTTGGGGTCATTTTCATTCCATGTTGGCCCACTATAATTATCAATCCTTGCCACAACATAAAGTGGAACATCTGGTGGTCTGGAACCAAGGCTGTAAACTATCTCAACAACTTCACCTAGAGCTTGATTTACAAGGCTTGCTTGTGTCCATATGTTGGTTGTCATCATGATGCGTTGCCCTCTACAAAGCAATCCCTACTTTTCAAGTTGTTCATCAGTAGTTGCATTATCTGCTTCAGTCCTGGTGGTAGTTGCAGCACTTGCAATTGGACGGTTTAACAATTTTAACATTCTTCTATTGTGAAGTCTAACTAAATCATTGGTAGCGAACAAGTGCATTGAATTATCGAACATTTCTCTTTCGCTAGAGGTGAGATGCTTATCTGTGCGTGTTTTTAAAAGTTCCCAATCCTCTTGTGATGCTTTTGCATTGCGTATGTTTTGCAACAGTTGACAGAATTGTCTTTGTTTTGGAGTCTCACCTTGTTGACATAACACTATGTCTAAGGTGACAACGGTCGTGAACTGGTCCCATAGTGTTTTTGCATTTGAGTGTGATGTGTAAATAGGTTTGTCCATTACAAGTAGAGCTGTACAAGGTCACCAATCAGGATTATTGACACCCCACCGAAATAAAGATGTTGTCGATGCGGGAAGGCCTCACATAGTCTCACATCTATCTTCAGTAGAAACTTTGGGCCTATGAAGCTCATCTCATCAATCAACATATATCTTATGTGTTTCATCTCTTCCTGAAATGTTATTAATGATTGTCCTTGCAGTGGGTGCATTTATTTGATAGGAATTCATAGCATTGAATGTATAGTCGATGCATGTATATTAAATGCAGCAACCCCTATAGGAGCCAATGTGATTAGCTGGCTTTGTTGGTGCAGATTGTAACTATCAAGTGCTTTTCTTATGTGAGCAATCAAGTATGATTTCCCTGTACCTGCTATCCCTTAAATAATCATGTGTAATGGTTTATTTGAGTGATGTTTGCTATGGTTGATAATATGTGTGAGTGCTAGTTTTTGTTTGGAAGATAATGTATAGTCTAGAACATCATACTTACTTGGAGCATGCCTTTCATGGCTACATGCTTTTTCCATGTTTATGAATTGTGTGGCAATTTCTTGAAGCTTTTGGGGCACTGCAAGTTGTTCCCATCTGTAGCTGCTATCAAACTCATGCCTGCCAAGCAGGTCAAGCTCATTTAGGCTGATGTTGTTTGAGGGGCCCATTTGCGAAAATAATTCCCATTCATTCATTTCTAGTATGTCCCTTTTCTCCATCTCAATTTCGTTGTCTGATTCTGCATCGTTGGTATTTTTGTCTGAGGGGGCAGTGTGTGGTACATGCCATACATCATATTTGGATGCATTCATTTGCTTCTAATTTGCAATTATTGTATTCTTAGTTATCCCTATGTCGATTTCCAAGCTTCGGAAGTGCTTGTACAATAGATCTCACTCCAACAAAATGTTTCAAACTTGTCTAAACCCTCATCTAGGATGGTGTAGAACTTTGGGAAAACATTGAAAATCGCTTTGACCTTTCTTTCTTTCCACTTGCATCCCTTAAGACTCGCAGAGTATAAGAAAGATCGTGCAGATTCAAGTAGCATTGTTGTCTCCAATTCTGGAGGTCGATTAATGTACAAATGAAGGTAGCTAGGTTGTAGATGGCTTTCATGTGGTCCTCTTGTTATTCAATGGAACATTTTGCGTCCAACATTCAAAGATGTAAAAGGCCGATTACAAATAATAAGCAGCAATTTCTGAAGCATATGGCATGTTTCTTGTGCTCCAATATCATGCTCTACCACAATTTCTGCCATGAATTTTCGGTATGCTGCAAGGGCCGAGACATCTATTTTTTGGGTTGCAGATATTCTTGCTAGCATATCAATACAAGTCTCAAATTCTCTCTCTGCTTTTGATGCATATTTGGCAATGCATTTTAGAACAACTGCTCGTGAGATGATAGGCTGACAATCTATGTTGGCTCTCCATATTGAAATCATTTCTGGATTGTGTATGTTTAGCCTATCATCATTCCGTGCAAGTTCATATTGTTTTGTCCCACAGTTGTCACATGATAGGGTAGATATAATTTTCTCTTTCCATGGAGCTTTGTATCGACACTCTAGTTTTTCCCTTTCTTTCGCAAGCATGTCCCCTCTCTGCATTTTGTGTGCCTCTGGACATGATTGATGATCTCTTCATAGTCATGAGAGGTGTCTGTAGCAAATATTTTTGTTGTGTCTAGTAAGCAAGGATCGTCTTGGAAATATCAAAAAGTCAAGTTGTTTCTTGCTGATGCAGCACGGGGATTCCAAGCACTGACATACCTGTCAAAGAATTTCCTAGCCTGTTGAACTACTACACTGTCATCCCAATCAAGTTTATCCATGTTTGGTGCATCATGGAGCCAAAGGAAGCCATGTACATGTGCAGTGCCACGATGCTGCCACTCATACCTGTACCAGTAATCTTTTGTGTTGAGGAGTTTCTCAATTACCTCTTCACGAAACACTATGAATCATTGATGCAAGTATAATGATGTGGTGTGGGGGTTGTTGACTACATTTTCTAAGCGTTGTTTATTTGTTTGCATTCCTACCGGTACACCATCCAAGATCAAACATTGTAGGTCTAGCCACTTTGTGTCAGCTGCACTTAATGTGAAGAATAGAGTGGGAGACCCTATTTGGTTGATCATATTTGTTAGTTCAGCTCGACAATTGTTCCAATATGGTCTTGTGCCCCGCATTGAAGAGCCAAAGTGCATGAGCTCTTGAGTGAATTGTGTGTCAGGTAAGTTTTTCAAGTGTGCTCGGAGGTCCTCAATAGTGGTTGGCATGTTTTCTCCTACATTTTTTTTAATGAAAACTACAGCAAGCCCTTGGCTATGATGCCGCACCATAAGATTAAGCATGAAATATCGGAACCTTGGATGCCTTCCAAATCTATGGTCATGAAATCTCATTAAGTGGAGTGCATACTCATGCATGTGTACTTCCCTAATTCGTGGTTGCATTTGTAGTGCAACTCTAGTTGGAAAGAGTGTTGGAAATGCCATATCAAGCAACCCCTCAGTATTGTATTCATTTATTGGTGATGAGTTTATTTCAGGCCAGTCTATAATGTTGTTTGTGTTGTCCTCAAGGTCTAATGTTTTCTTAATAATTTCTAACTCACGACATCTGTTTGGAATTCTATCCATAAATGACGATGTGTTTACTGTGCTGCGTTCAATATCATCTCCATCAGAGTCAATTTCATTATTTGGAACCACCATGTCTTCACTAGTTTCAACGGTGTGTAGCATATTCGATATGTTTGTTCTTGCTTCAGGAAATTGCTATAAGTGCTCAAAACTTATTGCAACATCATGATAGTATGGGTCATATTTAACTTTGTATTGCAATGCATCTCTGATATGACTTCTACTGATGTAACAATCATAATAATGACCTTCTATATGCAATCTTCGAACTATGAGAACGTCCAACTCTTGTATTCTTTGTGGAAGAACTTTTGAAATGTCAGTGATATCTTGTGGGAAGCTAATTGTGTGGCCACTATATCTATACTGGCCTCCAAGAGTGTGGGTTACTTGTAGTACTGGGCTAACTCTGGCAATGAGCATTTCTTCCGCTTGGGTGAGTCTTTTCAAAACAAACTGTTGCTCTCCTGGGTCCATGTTGTTGAGTGCAGAGAACCGATGGATGCCTCTCTCAGTGAAACATCTTTTACAAGTTGCATTAGCACCCGATTAATGGACGAGCATGCCTGGGTAACATTCCTTGCATACAATGCATGTTTTTCAGTTGGACAGTGCATCTATTCTTTGACGAAATTTTTTCATTGCCATCATGAAGTTATCATTGTTGTTGCATGTTGTGCCATGTTGATATAGGCATGTTTGTTTCTGTAAAGATCTATTGCACTTTTCTACATTTATTTCCTCTGTATGATGATCATAGTAAGCTCGACTTTTCTCACAATCTTGTAGTCTTCGGGCTTCTGTTTGTTGGGGGCTATTTTGACTTTCATGCAATCTTTTTTGTCACCTTCGAGTAGCTATCTCTTCTCTATGGTGAGCATAGTAAGCCCAATTTCTTTCTCAGTTTTGCTGTCTTCTTACCTCCTTTTTATATGGGTCACTTGCATTGTTCCCTATTGAGGAGTCTGCCATATGTGGGTCTGGACACGTCAGGGTAGATCAGGAATAAGAGCATAGCAAAACCAGATGAAATCAAAATGCTTACATAGCCAAATTGTAGATGAAAATGTAAAGATATTCCTCATTGGTTCAGGAATGCATGTTGCAATATGAGAAGGAACACAATTTGGAGGTAGAAGACAAAGGTGCATATGTAAGCTTCTAAACAAACATGTGCATTTTTTTTTAAATAAAGAAAAACAATATTTTATATATTTCTATCCATCTAAAGGCATTAACATGATAGTTTGTTAGATAAAAAAGATATTGACATAGTTCTTTACAACATGAGTTTTTTTTGCCATGCATACCATCCATAGTCATACTACACTTGTAAAGAGAGCATGGCAACTATATTAGGCTATGTAGTATGGCTAGGGTGATCCTATGAGTTTCACAACCAGCTCTGGTACAACATCGGGTTCAATGGGGGAAGAAGCCTTTACATTTCACATTTCCTGGATATTTTGAGCAAAAATCTATTCTCTTCAATGTAATCTAGTTGTTCGACCTTGGCAATGGTTGCTTTTAAGCATTGCTCTGCATTGTACATTTCAAGGTTACAACGTAGTGTGAATACATAATGCTTGTTCAAGAGTCTCCTAATCACCTCCTCCACATTTCTATCAGCATCTTGATCAAATTGTAGACTGTATAGTTTGTCTACAGGCATGCCCATGAGTTTTGTCACCCCTTCGTTGAATGTGATTGCCCATATTATATTTGTGTGGTCCTACAACTTGACTTGAAGTATATACCTATAGTCACAGGTGTCAATTATTGCATTACATTTTGCACAAAACCACTTTCCATCATTCATCTGTGATAGTATTTTCTTACAATGCTTGTTACTTGAGCGGGAAGGGCATACTGGATAGCAAAATGAGTCAGTTTTTATGAATCGTGTTGTTGCCACCAACATGCATTATAGAGGTTGCGTTGTATTTCGAGCCTCTTCATGAATGGCATTGATTGTCAGTCTTCTAGCAGGTGGGGGCATGTGAAAGGAGCTAGTAGACAAAGCCTGAATGGTAGTGTCATTTTCTTTGAACCATGTTTTAATCTATTATGACTCTTCTATTGGAGGGTCTATTGATAGTTTTGTAGTGGATGAGGTGTTGATCACCTTTCCATTGAATTCAGACACATGCCCATTTCTAATAGTGAGAACTAGTGATTCACGCATGAGGTATTTCTCTTGTAGCTGTGCACCCTCATTTTTGGCTGACGAGCCCCATAAAGTAACATTTATATTTGTGTTGGACATGTCAAGAATTGTTAAAGTCCGTCTTGTGACCTTTGTCCCGTCTCTTCTCCTGATTGTGGTGCATGGATGTACACAAGTGACAATTCTAATTGCATCAACATTTGAACCATTGCTTTTGCTCACCAATGCATTGAGGGGTGTGAAAGAGTAGTGCTCTTTAGGGATGGAATCATCATCTTCACAGAGGGAAACCCTTGAGTCAGGCATAAGAGAAATTTCCAGCCCGCTATTAAGCTTGTTATAGAATCTATTAGCAGGTCGAACTGTGCCTCCAGACAATGTGTATGTAGCTCCTACGATAATTTTATCACAATGGGTGTGAGTTGCTTCATTGAAGCATGTCACACATGTCTCAGTTCCTTCACAATCTATGATATCAAAGGTGAAGATATGGCCACTCCTTTTTTGTGTGGCATAGCTACGTATTTCATACTTCACAGTTACACGACCTTTAACAGTCCACCTTGGCTAAAATGGATTCAAGTTTTTGATAGGCGTTATTGTCAATGGTGCCCCCTTCGGTAGGATTGCATTGACACCAAATAGTATACGTCGAGGAGCTAGTCTTCCAAGAAGGCAAGGGTTTTTTGAAGATGTGGCCAAGCCAGAGGATTCTCCTGTTGAGTGCCCAAGTTATTCAAGATCTTATGTGCATAGGAAAACTGGCTCCCCAACAATAGCATGTGTTGTGTGCACAATTTCAAGGTCGACAATAACAATCCACCTAAATATTTAAAGCGAGATAAAGTATAAGTAACAAAATATAAGAGGAGAGTAGGTCTCACTTATTCTTGTGCCATATAGAAATTAGTTCATAAACATACCATGTGCTAGCTATTTGAGGACAGCTGTATCTTTTCAATTGCACGATGGAGCCAAGTGCAAGCACATTGGATTCTATGTAGGATTTGTACTTAGTTGGTAACGATGCTTTCTGCTTGTGCACACCATCAGAGATTTCCAACCTATATCGATTGATGTGTGTATATTCAAAGCCAAAACTTGAGATAGCTATGACTTGGACATGAGGTTCCAAAGCGACATTTCCTCCATGCATCAATCTAATTGCATCTGGAGTCAATAAGCTTGCCATGGTTCAAGGAAAGGAGAGAATCCTACACAAATGTATTGGATGTAAGGTGCTTGTGTGAAGAAGTCAATAGAACAACCCTTCCGTCAAACTATAGCAACTTATTGGTAGATAAAGTCAAGTAGTCCAAAGAAGAGCCAAGCAACTAAATTGAAACGGGTGCAAGTAGCAACATGGCTAGGAAAAATTCAGTTATGCACATTTTTTATGAACATCTACCTCATTATGTGGAGCGAGGAAAGGGAAAATAGATACTCTCTATGCAATTTATTATCAGTTATACTAATTTTTAGTCAGTTGCATACATGGAATATGTCTAGTTTTGATTGCAATAGCTTAAAGATACATGTGTATAGTTCAATTAGAATAGATTCAAGATACATGAAGTCAAGAAGACAAAAAAGTAACACGTAGAAACATTGATTCAATTTCCATATTGGTTGATGCATATGTACAATGGAAAGGACCAAAGGAAAAAGTAGTAGAGTGGGGGGGAAGGAGTTGTACATTCTTCCCACTGCACAATAGATTTTCCAACACTAGATATAAGGTTAAACTAATTTTTGTGCTAGAAAGAAGAAGGGGTTGGATGATTAGTAGGCATTGTATACATTTTATATCAAGAGGGAAGCCATGGTCCCCATCTTCACAAAAAATCAAAAGTTGATGTCATCATGTTGTGTCAAAAGAAAAACCATTCTCCCCAACACCACAAAAAAACAAGTAGCTATCTCAAGCAAGCTATTTACAATCTACTTTATGTCTGCTAGGAGTTTTAGAAAATCTTCCTTAATCCTAGTACCATTTCCCATTCCATACAATGCATCATATTTCCTTGCTCAAAGGAAGTCGCAATACGTATCCAAAACAAAATAAGTTGTATGGAATTTTTGGACTGCCTGTTGCACCATCTCGATGTCATGGTTTTCCACTTGGAAGGCTTCTTCGCATGTCTTTTTAGCATCTTCAATAGTGTCTTCACAACCTCTCACAATGTTCTCTGCGAGGACTACAACGTTGCTTTGGTACATGCCAGCCCAAATAACAGAAGAAGAGTCTGAAGGTGAGGGAGGAGCAACATTAGCTTTTGATCCTGTAATGTCTCCCTCAGACGAGCTGCTAGATATCGTGATAATGTCTGCTAGTGGGTGCAATTTTGCCATCACCTGGGGAGTTTCGTAATAGGAACACCTTTGATTATTTGATAACAATAAAAGTTGCATGTGTGTGATTTGTAAAAGGACATTTGGAAATGGGGTAGTAAAATAACAACCATAATAGAAACAAAATATTCACCGAGAAATGCTTAGAAAATGAAATAATGATTCTCTTTACGAGCATGCTTGGAATTGATGAAGGGAGATCTTTAATTAGTTCAATTAGTCATATATTTGTAATTAGATCAACAAATAAAAAATAGCATTTTTTAAAAAATAAAGATTTATTCTATCTAAGGAATAGATTTAAAATTAAACTACAATTTTTAAAAAATAGCATACACCAATAAATAAACATACAGATTCCCTTATATGCATAATCAAGTTCGACAAATATAAATATAGATTAAAATTCCCATTATATTCATGATGTTATTTTCCTTTTAACTATAAGGAAGTAGGACAATTAAATTCAAAATCCATATATATACCTATTATAAAATTCCACCCACTATTTTTTTTTAAAAAGCACATTTATTCAAGCACGTGTAAGCCTAATCTTTGTAACATGAAAAGTGCGTTAGTTTAAGGTCTATAAAATTATGCATTGCAATGAAAAGCAATATAGAGGATATAAAGTGATGTAATTAATGGGAGAAGAATTGTCTACCCAATAATTCAACATTTCAAAAGTTTACCAACATCATTCATTTACCTAATTTTTCCACACATATCTAAACGCCATGAATCACACTATACTACTTAGGAATATACTAATCCATCAAGTAAACATTCGACAAAAACCCATGAACCAATCTCTTGATATACGACAAGTACTCCTATGGAGGTACTTCATCGGGGAAAAAACAATAAGGGAAAGTACTCTACCCAGGGCAAGGAATTCAATCTTAACAATAGAAAAGATTAAAGGAGGCCCCTTTGCTTAAAATTTGTAAGGAACCTACCAAGTGACCATCAAACAAATATTTATAACCAACTACACTATTTCCCATAATACTATTTACCTTAAGCCATCAAATTATAACCATTAAACTAAGCAATGCACTAATATGGGAAAAAGTGATGCAAAATGATTTAAATGATCTTACATGTTTGATGGTTCTAGAAGAGATGCAAAATAATTTAAATCATCTTACATTGTACTTTAAATTTTTTTATTTGATTATACACCTAAATGATTAGATAAACTTATGTTAACAAGACATTTCTATTTTGAAACATAGCACCTTCAAGACTTTAAATTTAAAGAACTTTCGTGAAGCATCTCATCATAGTCCCAAAAGATGTCATTTCTAATGTAGTTTCTAAGAAATTATCCTTTTTTTGAATAAAACCATATTTTTCGGATCGAATTGTATATTTGAAAGAGTTGGTCTTATTTTTTCAAATTTACAATGAGCAAATATATTTATACTTATTTGAAATAGTTGCTTTTATTTTATCAAATTTGTAACGAGTAAATGTATTTATACCATAAGTATTTTCAGCAAAAGAAGTATTTGTCAAAATTAATTTGAAAATATAAAGGACATAATGTTGTGTATAAAATATTCCGATAAGTATAAAATCATTTTTTATAATATAAGTCATATAATGTGTAAGATGCGATCAAAATTTAAATTTTCAAATACGTAAAGTTGGATAGAGATTATTATGGATGTATGCCTATTAAGCATTAATAAATATACACTATACTAAATAAATAGTAATTTGTGAATAAAATAGAAATTTTGGAAAGATGTGTTGGCTATATGTCTCTACAGACCCTTTTTCCCAATTCACTTTTAGTTGAGAAAATCTAAATGACAATATAACTGGATGAAGTATTTGGAATTAATTTTATCATTGTGGTGAAGGAAAAAATCAGTAATATAATGAATATCAATTTATAAAGGAAAAATAGATATATAGTGTGAATGAGAAATAAATTGATTTCCTCTTGAAACATATATTTATCTCTTCCATATGGGTAAATTTGGCATCCACGAAATTCAAGGTAGCAATTCAACGAAGGAAAAATTCACCACCATGGTAAATTCATTGACAAAAACCTCACCGCCAAGATGAATCTCATTGCCAAGTAAAAAGTAAAATTCATCGCTCACAATTCATAAATTTTGTGTAATATATATTAAAAAACATTGGTGAATTGTTGGCAGTAAATTTTACTTGGCGGTAAGTTTTTTTGTTGATGAATTTTCCATGGTGGTGAATTGTTGGTGGTGAATTTTCTTCTAGTAAATTGTTAGTGATGAATTTTCCCAAACCAAGATAGATTTACCTATAATTATTAGAGGATGAATATTTCAACTATATGAGCCATAGGTGTGAAACTTATTTCTAGGTCAAATCTAACACTATATATAATCTAACATCATAAAGGTTTTCTTTTTGTTTGAAGTTGAAAATATAACTTTATGCATTAACTCATCTCTCCAAGGGTCATGATGACATTATTCAATAATGGTAATAGTTTTATTTACTCATGAATTATAATAGTAATTTTATTATTATTCCACCAATTAACAATAACATTATTTATGATAGCAATTTTATTATTATACCACCAATTAACAATAACATTATTTATTTATAAAATAATATTACTAAATATAATGTGTACCATTAACTGTATCCCATTACTATACTACCCTTTTTGTATTTATAATTTACAAATTTTACCACTATAATTATTATTAATTCTTTCTACAATAATACAATTATTTTACTCAAAATTCAAATAGTCCTTAATACCAATATTTTACATTTTATTTTATTTTATTTTTATACATGGGGTAAAACCCCTTGAGTATTCACATTTCCACCCTACATTATTATTATTATTATTATTTACCTTAATTTAAACATAAATAATATTATCATTCTCCTATATAATATTATCCCAACATATAACTCTTTGAAAATGGCCATCAATACTCTTTAAAATCACCAATTTAATCATTGGTAATATTATTAATTATCTCATCTAAACATTATAACTAAATCATTAAGCTTATACTGATGATAATGTTTAACTTGATTTTAAACCATCTAATCAATATTATTTAATCTTAGACAACAATTTAAACCATTTAATGATTACCATTGTCACGGGAATATATTCACTTTTAGCAACAATTTTATTTTTAATATTTTTTTTAATCTCAAATTACCTTACTAAAATTAGTTCTATCTAAATAAAAATAATAATATCAAATAACTAACCCATTAAGGATAATATTAACATTTACTCCCAATTTAACCCTTTTTTTAAATTTCAAATTTTAATCTCTATTTTACCTTACTAACATCGAATAACTAACCCATGAATAATAATATTAACATTTACTCTCAAAATAACCTCTTCATACTAACAATAATATTTACTCCTATTACAATAGTAATTTTATTATCACTTTCGTTTTATTCTGCAAATATTATATCACTTCAATTTAATACTATAATATAAAATTACTCTCCAAAATAATGTTATAACTATAAATCATATTGTTTTATAATAAGCATTCAACTGCCATTTCTATTATTTTATAATAAGAAGTGCTATTTATTTTCAATTGTCCATAATAATATTTACAATATTTATGACATTATTATTATGTTATCTGATAATGCAAACTGATTTCCACGTTCCACAGAGAAAAAATTACTTAACTTCATTCAATAAAAAAAAAAAACTTAATTTCATCCGATAACGAATAAACTTATTTAATGAGTTCAAAAATTACACTTTTAATCTTCTATTTTTTTCTATTAAATAAATGAAGGTAAAAAAAACAAACCTACACTTCCCTAATAAATTTTGTGAGATCTCATCGCACATTTACTATCTACTCCACAAATATGGGGAGGGTGAAGATATCTATTTCAACATCTACGAATAAGCAAAGGTATGATTGTAATTGTCTAAATTTAATACTCATTGCAGAGGATAAAGGCAGCAATAGAGGTGAACATTGCACGATGCAGATATGCATTAATGTTGATTTTAGGTCTGATTGAATCAGATACCCCGTCAGCACACCCTAACTCACCTCCTCATAGCAATGGGGTACTATATTTATTTTATTTTATTTTTGGCTAATGTTAGACCACCTTATTGTGGTTAGCTTCCCATTAATGCTATGGCTAGATATTCAAAAATAATAACCTACAACAAGATCTTGGATATAGGATTGATAAAATAAATGTTGAACAAGTTTTTCAAATGGTGGGCAAGGTAAATATGGTTCGTTGTTAGTCATCAAGAACTAATGGCTCCCGTAACGCACAATCCCACCATTCACCTACACCTATTCCCTTGCCTGCTCATCAACAAATGATAAAAAGGAAGTGGTTTGATTCAGGGATTGATGCTATGGTCGATGGACTCTTCTCATCACGTCATGGGTTTCCATAAATTCAACAGTGAAATCCACTCCTTGTTACATCTTATAAGGACTGCATTTGTCCTTGAAATCAGCACAATGACAGGTTATTGAAGGAGATGCTTCAGCAGATGGGTAGTCTGAAATAACATTGACTTTGCTACCTATCTCCCTGACACAGCAGATACACCAAATCTTTCTACAGAAAAGACACCAAGGCAGTGAATTAAGAGCTTCATTTGGCTAATTCCACCATAACATGACACTACAGATTATGGTTTCCATTAATTTGAGTACAACAAGGTTTGGTATCCATTCATTTCACCATTTCATATGTAAGGTGTTAGGCTAGCTCAAGGCGATGCACCAAAATACTGAGGGTTGACTAAACACTACGCTGGATCTTAATTGCAAGGTGAAATGAATATTACCAAGAGGCAGTTACAAGAACCTCTGGCCATAATTTCAGTGCTAAAATTTACCTAAAAGTTGCGGACTCCAAAATTCCAAGAGTTTGCTACCGAGGGAATTTTTTTTTGAAAACATATCTCTAGATTTATTCGATTTCCCATTTGCGTAGGATCCATGCAGGTTTAAGACAATCCACAATGCAAAAACTTGCTTTCATCTGGTTGAATTTATTGCAGGATTCTCTAGAGCGTTGGCCATCACTAATGCCAAATATACAGTCAATCAATTGAATGGTGGGGGGGTTAAACAATGCTTACTATATCGTATTATTATTGCCCTATTTAGTTTTGGATAGTGTTATTCTACTTCATTTTTATTTAGAAAATGTCCTACCATGCTCGAACACTGTGGTTGAGATAGGCTGACAATAGATTCAGAGATTATTTAAGCCTCTACTACATCCTAATTCCACAAGTTGAGACAAGTTGCCATACCTCAGAATACATAGCCAGTAATCGCAGAGAAGTTGATTTCCACGTTCACCTTCCCAACTACTTGTTCGCCGCACAAAAATAGTAAATGTCGAAGCCATCTTAAAGCAGGTTGCATTTATTAACTCACAAAGATTAGTGTTATAGAATGGTGCGAATGGCTCCTAGCCATACCTGGTGACACCAAAACAGGAGGAATGGCCATGCATGTTCACGTGGAAACAATAAATACGGGAATTTGGTGAGGGTGAGCACAGTGACTTCCAAACAGGAAATATTTAATGGGAAAAACTTGTGTGTAAGGAAGCTCTATTCATGTCCTATGGGATAGCCTACTTTAGTGTGTAAAAATATTAATTCTGGAGTCAGATCTCACCAAGCTTCATGACCAGATGGTCCTATGTTTTTAATACCGTCTCAGGGAAAAAATGTGGATGGCATGTCTTAGGTGAGAATCCAACCAAAATAGTCTTAGCCGGCATTAGACAGTGAGACTTTTCCAGTTGAATTCTCACCTATAATAGCCTATCGGCTAATTAAAAATTCAAACATCTGACCCGTATATAACAGAACTGGTATTCAATAGTTAACACTTCTCTATTTTCATATTAGAGGTAAACATTGTTGATGTTCATTGTATGTAGTTACAATTTGTTAAGAGGTGTTGTAATCATTGTTTGTTTAGTATTAATATATGTGTTGTTCAATAAATTATTAAGGTTTTACAATTGTTATAGTAGTATGTAATAATGTTTTTTTAGACTTTTTATTAGATAGATGTATTTTACGTGTTGTGATTGTTGTTTGTTTGTATTAATTTACATATTTTTAAATAAATTAACAAATTTTTACAACCATCATAATATTATGCAATAGTTTGTTATATAAGACTTTTAAATAGATAAATTTATTAGACGTGTTGTAATTGTTGTTTATAAGTATTAATATATATGTTTCATAGTAAATTACCAAAATTTTAGAATTGTTATAATATTATGTAATGAGATTTCGATAAGTCTTTTAAATGGACAAATTTATTAGACATGTTGTAATTGTTCTTTATTAGTATTAATACACATGTTTCTCAATCAATTGTCAAGCTTTTACAAGTTCATTGTATTATGCAATAACCTTCTTTGTAAGACTGTTAAATAGTTAAATTTATTAAACATGTTGTATTTGTTGTTTATTAGTATTATATACACGTTTCTCAGTATATTATCAAGCTTTTACAACTATCATAGTATAATACAATAAGATTTCTTTTATGAAGTTTTTAAGCAAATAAATTTACTAGACATGTAATTGTTGTTCATTAGCATTTATATACACATTTCTTAGTAAATAATCAGCCTTCTACAAATGACATAGTATTATGTAATAACATTTTTATAAGGCTTTTAAATAGATTAATTGTCAACATGTACAACTAAACATTCACTAAAGGAGCTCAAGTAATCTACAATTTAATGTGTAGATTCATTCATATATCGTGGAGTGTATCTATACCATCACAACTTAAAGTTGTTTCTACCCACTTTAAGAGTTATTTACGATAATTTAGTAACTATATAAAATTTTCTATTTTTATTTTTTAATGTAATAAACATTTGGAGATATGATTCAATATAGAAATTTCTATATCATTAAATTTAGTGGAAGGTGTATAAAATGAAAATTTAAAGAATTCACCAAAATTTTATTGAAAAATATAGGAGTTGGATAAACATATAATTAGTTGTTAGTATTCTTGTTAGAAAAATAACTTATATTTAGTTTAAATGAGCCCAAATTCTTTAATAATATTAATTCTTATTACAAATAACCATTGTATATAACATAAACTAGTCAATAGTTTAACAAAAAACATGATTTAATATTTTTTAAGAATATATTCTTATGATATTGTAGTGTCATAAAATTGCACCTTGTGGCAATTTCACACTTAAACATTTAGGCTAGCCTTGTTTATAGAGAAAACCTATAATTTAGAATTTTATTATTCTAACTTCACAAATGACAAAAATGAAATCCTAGCAGCTTGATTGCCCAATTCTTCTCACATGGTTTTGGTTAGACACTTGTACAATACATAGATGGATCTGTGACACTAGCACCTGACATGAATAAAGAAGAATACAACCCTGAATTTCTGAAACAAAATGTGCTTCCTTTAAGAGATAGAATTCACATATAGATGGATATTAACAATGAATACAAGGTGATTGATCTAGGAAAGTTCCTCGATGATGAAGAACAAGAAGACCATGCAATTTTACTTCATGAATTTCTCTAACACTCAAGAGGTTATATCTTAAACCCTTGACATAAAGAACACCATCTGTATTATTCTTGCAATCAAAATAGATTGAACCTTTTCCACATATCTAAGTAGATGTATCATCATCAAACCTTACTAGACCTCCTTCATATTTCTCAAGTTTAAAAAAATTACTTTTGTCACTGCTCATATGATTTGAGCATCTGTTGTTAATGATCTAGTAGTTCTTCTCCTCTTTAGCATGAAAAGTAGTCACCATATTTCCTTAGTATTATCACCTACTTCTAAAGTAATTTCCTTCATACATATCTCATATTTTGCATAATTAGTTCCATATTTTATACCCATGAACAAGCATTCACTATCCCCATCATCATCATAATCAAATTCATCATCAAATATACTAACATCTTCTCTAACATAATAAATTTTCATAATTGTTTTACCGTTGTTCTCCCTATTTTGGTCATTCAAAGCTTTTTTTGGACATTTTGAAGTATAATGGACTATCTTACCACAACTAAAACATTTCAACAAAATATTACCTCTGTACTTACTAGTACCACTTTTCATTCTCCTTATAAATTTTTCTTCCACATCCTCAAGATCCTCTTGATCTGATACCTTAGCATTCTTTGATTTTCCCGCGTTAAAAGGAGTCTTAATTTTTGCATTACTTAGACCAAATTCTCTCATTTCGAAATTAGATAAAGCACGATAGAACTAATTTCTAGAATATTTTATTAAATCTTAAATTTCCTCAATAGCATAATCTTTATGACTATAATATTTGGGAAGAGTTATCAATACCTTCTTTATCACTTCTTCTTCTTTCAGCTTTCCACCAAGACTTAAATAATGGAGTTGACAACTTCATCCCCCTTCCGTATGTAGCTTGTAATGTTTTCATCTTTAAACATCTGTAGGTTCTCAAGTATGATTTTTTAGATTTAGCATCTTAGCTTGCTTGACCTTATCATTTCCTTCATAAATACCTTCCAACCTTGTCCAAATATCTCTAGCAGATCTCAAATTCATAACTTTTACAAATTTGATGTTAGAAAGTCCACTTAAAAGAGCATACCTTGCTTTAAAATTATTCTCATAGGCCTTGATCTCATCATCAGAACTCGAACTAATAGTAGGTGTAGTATATATAGTCTCAACAAAGTTCCAAACCTCAAATCTAAGAGATACCTGCAAACCTTCCATCCTTGTCTTCCTAAATGCATAGTATGATCTGCAAAAAAAGGAGCATCTCTTTTGTGTACTATGTCAGATCTACCTCAAGTTGTTAAGCTTTCTCCAAGGAACCTTTCTCTAATACCAATTGTTGAATGCACAAGACAACTAAGATGGGGGTGAATAATTTTTACATTAAAAATTCAAAACCCTCATTAACTTTCAAATCCAAATCAACTCAATTAACCTATTGGTTTCCAAATCTACAATCCACTTGAATCCTAAAAGGCTACAAGGCCTAATGATCATATTTAAGGAGAGATTTTACTAGCAAATGAGAGATTGAATTAAAACCCTTTCTCACCTGCACTTTGGGCTCTATGAAACCCATGAGGGTGATCCCAATAGTGTATTCATAGATAATTATGTGCCAAAGTACCTAAAACACTACTAAACAGATAATTGTCCTTCAAATGTTAAATGGAAATGCTACCCTAAAGGTTTGGTTGACCTTCGTGGTATTGCCTAGTTTAAACATGAGAGATGTAAAGCATTAAATTCCATGCACACCCACAACAAGATAGATGAGTAAAATTGATTTTAAATTATAGCTACTCACAAACTATCTAGGAAACTACAACATTAAAAGACTAGTGCCATATTCTAGGGTGGACACACCTAAACCATGTAAATTAAAATACATCACAACATTCATTCTATCATAACTATTCCTATCAGATGATGCATTACACCATTGATACTCAAAAGTTAACTAGTCATACTTAATAATCCCAGTACACAGTTGCATAAACCTCTATTTTTGTTAACACAACTTAATTCATTCTTTGAATGAAGGTAATAACACCAAACAAACATTGAAGGAAAAAGAAGAATACAAATACCAAGAATCTTTGATTTCTTATATTCATAATCTATGCAATACTTTTTGTGGAGACAACTAGTTCAAAATATTATGCCATTAACAAACAAATATGACAATTCCCTAAATACATTCTCCATTACATGACTCAAAAAATGGGAAATAATCAAAACCAACACTTCTTCATTAAAGAAATGTTACAAAATACATTTCTCGTGAGACAAAAATAGTGAACAACTTCTACCTCGAATATGAAATAGAAAACTCGCTAAAGAAAAATACAAAAACCCTAAAATGGAAATCTCTGTATCTGGCATTATGTGAGTCTTCATATCAAAAAAATTCATCTCCATCATTAAATGACAAATTATCACTTTGCATTATTTCTTGTCTCTACATTTTTCTTGCATTCACCCCTATTCTACAATAGAAATTTACCCCTCTTTGTGAAAAAATTCACTCCATTCATTTTAGCCTATAGTTGCAAATGTTTTTGTTTTTCACGTGAAATATTTTACTCCTGGCAAAGAATATCTTTTTTTTATATAGTGAATATTTTAATTCACTTTATTGGGATCTACAACCATTTTTCCCATGCTTGATATATTTTAATTATTTCACTTGAAAGCTTATTGCTTTTACCCACGAAATTTAAAAATCTTTTTCGCAGGCTACATTTTATTGTGGATTTTACATTTAAAATCTTGCTTTTATGGTGAGGACCTTAATTATTTCTCAAGAAATATAAAATTTTTACCCATGCAAATTATTTCTTCACATTAAAAAAGTCTTTGGTTCCTAACACTAACTAATTTTACTTTGTTGGTGAAGAATTTTAAAGCTTTTATCGGGCATCTCACCTTTTAAAGTATTTTTTACCTTCCATCAAAAATAACTTCAAATATTACCTTTATTGATTTACCACAGGCTCCATAAAGTTATCAATTGAGTGTTGAGGAAGACTACATGGAGCCTCACCACTCCCCTGCTAGATGACACTTCATGATGGTGGGTCACATTCAAGCTAGCGGGGATGGTATGGATTTGTCCATGCTGGGAGAACTTGATCGTTGATCGAGCCTTCCTCTACCATTGGCGTTCTGCTCCATCTCACACTATGTTGCTTCTCTTTGAACCCTCATGGCCTCAAGTAAATGTATATAGTAGCCAATGTGCAACTTGATCTCCTTCACATTAAAGCTATGTGTACATATGCTTGCCCAACTAGTATTTGGTAGAGCACATAGTGCACTTATTAAATTGAACATTGTTTGATGAACTCCATCCACAATACATTTTTTAATCTGAAGTATTGAAGTTGCAAACCTCTACTTTGTACATGTGATTGGAGGGAGCCAAATACATTGTACTTAATACTTTTGATTTAAAATCTTGTCTCAGCTCTGCTACATGACTCACCACTTCCTCGTGATCAAATGTTGATGTCAGCATTTGCCCCCACGGGCTGGCGGGGAAGGCCTGTTTTGAAAGGTGTTCAAGCCACATATAATAGAATCAAGTTCTAGTTCGAAAGTAGAATTTCTTCATCAAAATCCCCCTTGCGTCATGTTCTTGATTTACCCATGCACAAGTGTCCAAAAAAAGATGTTTCCCATGGCGACATTTTGTGCCTATGTAAAAATTTCCTTTGTAATGTCAAATTGACCCCTTTGTCCAGCACAATGGCTACCTATGGCTTTTATCCTTTGTCATGGGTTGTTATACTACAAAGTGTAAGAAGTTACCTAGCCAACACCACCTTCCCTTATGATTTTCTTCACACCCAACAAATATGATTCAATCCACCAAACATTTAAATACCTGGTTCTTGCACTAGGCTATCTTTTCTTGTTTACTTTTCAGTGTAAATAGCAAAGCCATTCAAAATTAATGAGTTAACTACTTGATAAACCCATAGTCATGTAGGGTTCATTTGAATTTCTTCCAGGGAGAGTCAGTGGTCTTCCTTTCCATGTATTTTCCTTCCCTACCTATTAACCTCGAATCCTGCTTGCTGCTTTCTTAAGGAAATTGATATCTTGAACTTCAACTGCACTAGATCCTTTTTAAAATCATGGACATGTTTTATTTTCCATTGTCTTATTCAAATTTTCATATGAAAAGAACCATTTCCTTCTTTATTTTTATTATATTTGAAACAATAATAGTTAAATCAAATTTGCGCCCTTTGGGGCTAGCCGACACCTACATGAATGTCCATTACCATCTTCAGATATTTGAATTTCCCTAGAAACCTGATTGGTAAGCTGAGCAACCTAAATTTTCACCATACTTCAATCAAATCTATCAAACTTTGAATCAACTTTACAATACTTTTCATCTTTAATTACCTCATATTTGTCAATTTTCCCTATCATATTATCACTTCCATTTCTATCCCTTAAATTCACATACTTCCTCTTTTCAACAAGAACCTTCTCAACATCACTATTTTCTATAGATTTGTTTGAATTCTCATTTACATTTTTATAGATAAACTAGTCATCTATTTTGAGTTCCATGTTGCCAAACATTCATAAAGCATTTGATGAGATTTTATCCACCTCAAATGTATCCCAAATGAATTATAAATTTAAATGGATATTATTTCAAGCCTCCACCCTAGCTACAAGATGTAAATATGCATCCACATAATTAGGAAACTTGAACAAATTAGTTTGGATAAAAATGATTTTCTTTTTCAGTACATGTATCTATTCAAACAAGCAAAGAAGATTAAACACTATTGTGACTTTATCCCATGGTAACTCAAGTGAAACACCACCCTCCATAAGAAACTTGACATTCAATGTTGATATTGCAAATGCACATATGCAGAGAAAAGTTGTTGAAGCAACAAACATGAAGGAGAATATAAAATTTCTCTATCCAATGCATTATCCAACCTAAGGGAAATGATGGTAAAATCTTACCACATAGTTGTCACATATAGAGCAAGGGGAGTAGCATGAAGGATGATATAACACACAAGTTTTACAATAATTGAATTTTACCAACACCCCATTTAGCAGTACATGTTTTGTTTGCTAAAATAAAAACTGAGAGGTTTTCCCACTAGAATGTTTAGCCAAAACTTTCAGACTTCAAACAAATCATTTGTGATGTTCACCTTCATGTGTATTTCATTTAATAGCATAATCCTCATAATTCTTTCTACAAGATTTAGGCATGGGAATTTAAGTTTCATGGGAATATAACTCAATCAATACTATCAATTATCATCATGCCCTTCCATCTGATTTTTTCTTTCATAATTTTCATGTACTTTATGCATTGGTTTTTACTTTAACTTAATGGCTTTGCATGCACTATGGATAGACCCTTCTATGTCATTATCATTATAATCACTGTCCTTATCTTTGAAACTTCTACTATATGTTCTTTATGCTCATGTATAACCATAACACCTTATAGGATCTCATTCCTTAACAAAATCACTACTTTCTTGAGCCAAATGCTGCATTCTTCTATATTGATAAAGGTAGGGTTTTCTTGATTGGTATATATCAAATTCTAGTTATATTTTGAGGTAGTCATATTTGTTTAACTATGCCATGAAACTATTTTGCAAGAGGTATTCAAGACATTAAAGTTGAAAGTAACAATGAGTGTATAAACATTGTATCCATTGTTTAGATCACAAATGTTTCCTTCACTAGCTTGTTGCCCCAATGAAGATGAAAGTCAACTTCATGGTAATTATTAGGGTTGTCCTCACTTCATGAGTGTTGTTCATGGGTTCATTTTGTAAATGTGACTAAGTGCCAAATCCATTACACAATAGAGTGATATCTAAGAATCTTCTAGAAAAGATTGAGTGCTAGATCCATTACACAACAAAGTTATTTTTATTTAAATTTTAACATCACTCAGTGGCCCTAGGCCACCAAATGAAAAAGGGCAGTCAAATATTACCCCTATCAAACGCCAATCTATTAAAGGAGTTGATCTCCCTCAATCCATACTTGCCTCTACCATACCACTGCAACAATTATAGCTCTCTTCTGACAAGCATAAATATGTGATTACCACTAAAATCTACCTGATTACAAACATTGCCACTAACATCTCTCACAAATTTTCTGAGCATACCATTGCTAATGTAATCTTTGTCATTCTACATTGTATAACCAGGCATAAACTAAAAAATTTCATCATCACATGACACATATGGGTTATATTCATCACATGAAACATATTCATATTAAAAATAATATTCCTTTCTCTTCATCTTATTGGAATGCTCCATCAAAATACCTCCCAACTAAATTGGAAATTGAAAGTGTTCATAATCTTCCAAGTATTTGGCATCATGATACTCAACCTTACTTGCAACTTCTATGTCAAATGTAAAATATTCATAGGAAATTCCCTTAACAAGATCATCAATGTGTTGCTTTGTTTGCTTATGGCCACATTCTAACCCTATGTTAGATGCATAATCAGAGTTCTTAGCATAGAGTGGATTATATCTACACCAACAAGGATCATCATTTCTATTAACTGATGAAGATGGAGGCTCATCAAATAAGGAGTTTTTTTGTTCATTCATTGTTGTCATAAAAGCTTATGCCTCCTTAGCATGAAGGTATAAATCTTTCATATCATCATTTTATTCAAAATCATTACAATCACTAGAAGAGCATATAGATAGATTCTAAACTTCATTGTCATCATCAATTTAGTTAACATCTTTGACTAACATTTTGAAAATTCTTCACAGGAAGAAAGTTGTTCCTTCTCAAGAAAAAATGAATTCCCATCATTATCAACATATTTCTTATTTGAAGCAAAGGATTCTATCTCTAATTCATGATAATAATCATAATCAACAGAGGAATGATCATAATCAATGCCATCATAGTTACTATAGCAAGGGGACTCATCAATACTGAAACTATGTTCAGGCTCTTGAAATTGATTGAATAGTCTTATGTCTTCCATAAGACTATAGGTACTAGAATTTCAAAAAGAATCAAAACTTGGGAGGATACCAAACATGTATTTAGGCTCCTACTCTTTAGATTGGTTATTAACAAACACTACTTCAACATCACCAATCACATTGGTTGATTCACCATGTTGAATACTTGGGCCCATTTCTATTCTCTAGACCACATGCATTTGAAAAATGATGACTATAATCATTATCTACATAACCAATGAACTTACCACACATTTCATTTTCTTCACAGAGGTATGTAATTTCAACATTTTCTCTCCTTTCTTCTTCTTCATGTGATATATCACTACTTGACTCATATGGAGCAAAAAAATCATTATCATTATAGATTAAAAACATAATAGTTTTTTCAAGATCATCTCTAATCTTTTCAAAAAGAAAAATGCATTCACACACTTGGTCAAGCCTAACATGCTTCAACTCCTTCGGAAGAGTATTCAAACCCGATTCATAAGATTCATAAAATAAATCAATGCATACTAAATTTTTCAAGTTTGTGACATCCAAGAATTGTAGATAGAGTATCCATAAATATTTCATAGAGATCATATGATGATTCTCCTTCATGTCTCCTTATATAAAAGAGGGATTGAATAGAGACCATAGGATCACAAATGCATGCAAATTCTTGACAATTTGTTTGGGGCTCTATGTGATCAACATTATGGAATAATGTATAAGCTAAAACAATAGGGGTGTAAGTGCTCTAACATTCATTTTTTAATTTTTCACTTACACCTTTCATCAAAATTTGGTGCCTCATGGCAGCAAACACTTGACAAAGAACCCTTGTGCATTCCATATTTCCAGTTGTTTTCAATGTTCATGGCTATATCATAGTCCTGATACAAGGTTGTAGGATCCTTGGTTCTCACCAAGTAACTCTTATTTCTATCAAAAGATCCTAGGTAAACAACCAGACTCATTGAATCATTTGGTCTCATAGCTTCAGGAATATACCTCAATTCTTTTGTAAATCTCATATTAAACGTTGGAACTAGCTCATCCTCATAAGAGAATTCATAATCCTCAAAAAATAACTCAATTTTGTTGTCATTATGATCTTCATCACAAGAAGATCTATCATTGCATAAATTATTCTCATAATTTTTAGGCTAAATGCTTAAATTTTCATTTTTAATATCTTGACCCCTGATTTGCAATGAAATATCAACAACACTTGCAAAACAATCACTGATCAAATCGTGACATGGAATGAAATATTGCATCTATTTTACTTCTTTGTTATCCAAGACATTACAAGGAGAAAATTCATGCACATCTATTTTTTCATCATACCGTGTATCTTCATTTTCATCCCTAGGTATGTGCAGGATCATCATGGAAAAAATAGGCCCTTAAGTGGCAGAAAATTTAGAAAAATTAGAGTTAGGCAACTTGACATAAAAATTTGAATAAGTTATCTATATCATTTCAAAAATATGTAAGAATAGAATCTATAGAAAATTGAATGTACTTTCTAAACTACTAGGTTTTTTAAAAAAAAAAAAATTGTTTGGTGAAAATTTGAAATTTCAATGTAGTAGTTCTAAAATTTCAAGGAAAAAATAAGAAGTAGGTGTTTATCTGACCACCCTAACCACAATAAAATGATAATATTTTTTTATAATATTTTAGATATAAGTAGAGGGCTCATGTCCGGATGTGATGCATATTTTTTTGTAATTTTTTTCCAAGTAAATAATTAATTATGAATTTTTTATTACAAATTTTTAAAAATATAAAAAATCGTATGTCTGACCGGCTTCACTTGGTCAAAACTTCATGAAATTCATTTTTTTTATTTTTTTAATCCTATAGTATGCGAAACATAGAATGTGATTCATATTTTGGATTCCAAAAATGTGATACCTTTTGAAAGATATAGATGTTTTTCAATCATCCTATCACTTAGGAATTTTGTTGTAATTCAGATAGAAAATTAATAATAATTATTTATTAAATTCAAAGTAAATCGTAATTTATATTGGTGGAAAGCTAAGAATCTCCTTTAAAAACCATTTTCATTTCATTAATTTTGGGTCAAAAAAATCATTAACCACATACCCTACAAATACCCATCACATCGCCACTTTTTGGCCCATCATGATTTTGCACATACCCCCTATTATATTTATCTGCATATGTGCTACTTGTGAGCTGATTACAATCAATATCCTCATCCAGAAAAGATGGGTCTTCATTTTCTAATATACTCTTTTCAATTATGTGCATCATGCTCTAATTTCTCTCAATAGGACAACTATTATCTTCATTTTGAGACACCACATTTTGTGCATAATTACATTGGGCTCCTTCAACAATATTTATCAAACCAAGTACTTGGTCAAAACAATGAGGCATCAATTCCTTTGGCAAGGTACTCAACCCTGAATCATAGATTTCACAAAATTGATTAATGCACATTGAATGCTCAGGTTTGAATTTTTTGCATACCTCCAACAAGGCTTCCAAAAACATTGAGAAAAAATCATATAGTGATTCTCCCTTGTGCCTCTTCAAGTTAGACAATTCTTGAACAAAAGACGTCTTAACAAAATTTCTCAAATTTTGTTGATGTTCAACTTGGAGTTCACTAGGATTTGTATCATGTAATGATATATTGATTGTAACAATAGAAGCACTATCACCTTGAAAATCATTTCTATCGTATGATCCATGAATTCCATTTGCATGAGGTATGCTAGGATAACCAAAACTTGCAGCCATGTATCCTTTCATCATTGAATATTTTGATTTTTTTTCAATATCCATTGCAATTTGATATGCATGATGTAATGTTGTAGGATCTTTATGTCTTAACAGATAGCTCATTTCTTCATCAAATACACCCAAGTATACAACCAAACACACTGCATCATTTGGTCTCATATTTTTAGGAATGTCACCTAATTTTTTTGAAAATTTGAGATTTAAATTTGGGACTAACTCATCTTCTTCTTTCTAGGTGTTCATAAGTTTTTGTCTCACTAAACTTGGATTAATTTTTCACCAAACTATTCTATGAATGTTGCCATTAACTCATTCCATGAAGAGATAGAGCACACTGGAAAATATCAAAACCAATCTCTAACATCTTCCTTCATAGATTGAACAAAGAACTTCATGACAAAATCTTCATGTCCTATCTCATAATCTCCCATCAAATATAAAAACTCTTGCAGATGTTGAGATGGGTATGTGTAGGATCATCATGGAAAAAATAGGCCCTTAAGTGGAAATTTTTTTAGAAAAATCAGAGTTAGGCAACTTGGCGTAAAAATTTGAATAAGTTATCTATATTATTTCAAAAATATGTAATAATAGAATCTCTAGAAAATTGAATGTATTTTCTAAACTACTAGGTTTATTTTAAAAAAATCTATTTGGTGAAAATTTGAAATTTCAATGCAGAGTACTTAAATTTTAGGGAAAAATAAGTAGGTGTTTGTCTGACCACACTAACCATAATAAAATGATAATATTTTTTTATAAGTTTTAGACATGAGTAGAGGACTCATGTCTAGATGTGATGCATTTTTTTGTAATTTTTTTCCAAGTAAATAATTAATTATGAATTTTTATTACAACTTTTAAAAAATATTAAAACTCCTATGTCTAACCACCTTAACTTGGTTAAAACTTCATGAAATTCATTTTTTCTTTTTTAATCCTAGTATGCGAAGTATAGAATGTGATGCATTTTTGGATTCAAAAATTTGATACCATTTGAAAGCTATAAATGTTTTTCAATCAACCTATCAATCAACACTTGGGTCGTAATTCAAATAGAAAATGAATAATAATTATTTATTAAATTCAAAGTAAAGCATAATTTATATTGGTGGAAAGCTTAGAATCTCCTTTAAAAACCCTTTTCATTTCATCAATTTTGGTTAAAAAAAATGTCATCAGCCACATACCCTACAAATACCCATTATATTGCCACTTTTTGGCCCATTATGATCCTTCACATACCCAGATGTTGATTCTGAGCTTTTCACTTTGAACTTTGGCAAGTTTTCCCTAACTTTACTAGGAATAACATTTAGAAACCCCAAAATACTACTAAAATTTAGGGCTCTATATCTTTCAATGGAGAAAATTCTTTGATGACATGACAAGGACTGCACACTTTGCATGTTTACATCTGACACCCCATAGGGCTATACAGGTGGATGATACATTGTTTTACACCTCTTTCAAACTTCAAATATCAAATCTACATATTATCATTTACTACCCTATTTCTTGCTTTCATCATGTCCTCAAAATACCACAATGCATAAGTCAAATGCATCTACACCTAAGATATATATAGTGGGCATATTTAAAGAAAAAGCATACTTCTCCAACATAATATAGAGGCTATAAATTACAACTCAGAAGTATGTAGAATAATCTAGTCTACTATTCCCTTTCTTAGTGCTTAGTTTCACTCAATAAGGAACCAAAATTTTTGAATACTTTCGAATATGGTTTTGACACACAAATTTATCCTTCTTGAAAACTAAAAAGTGAAAAATACCTAGATATGTTGTAGCTACTACAAATTCTTCTTCCTCAATAGAAATATTTATAGATCCAAAACTTTCTTCACATGTTCATCAGGTTCTTTTGATAGAGTTGCCACCTCTCTTCACAAAGGACTGAACTTCAAGCAATATGAAGCTCCTTCAAAGATGAATTTCCTTCTGAGTTCCTTTCACCAGTAGAGCACCATAGATTATGAAACTTCTCAAGTCTACTACAACAATTTCTTTCTCCAAGTATGAATTTCTTCAATATTTGAACCAAATTCTCATATCGGTATAATATGTTTTAGCTACTACAAATTCTTCTTCCTGAGTTGAAATCTTTGTAGATCCAAAACTTTCTTCATATGTTCATTAGGTTATTTTGACAGAGTCGCCTCCTCTCTTCACAAAGGACTGATCTTCAAGCAATATGAAGTTTCTTCAAAGATGAATCTCCTTCTAAGTTCCTTTCACCAGCAGAGCACCACAGATTATGAAAATTTTCAAGTCTACTACAACAATTTCTTTCTCCAAGTATGAATTCCTTCAATATTTGAACCAAATGCTCATATCAACAAATAATATGATTTCGTGATAGAATGGTTTGCAACTAGAGATTCAAATTTCTTCCCTAGTAGAGTTTCCAATCTATTGGTTATTTTCTTAGAACCAAACTTAATCTCACCATTCACCTATGAATTTTCTATAATTCAATGATAAGTAAAGGAAAGGATTAGACAACAAACAAGTAAGGATTCTTAGGCCCTTACTTCTACACTTTAGGCTTTGTGAAACCCAGGAGGGTAATCCAAACAATGTTCACATGATATTCTTGTTCCATTTTATCATAAACATTAGAACACACAAATAACTCTCATATAGAGGCTCAACTAATAGATCATATCAAATAAGTTGGCTAATTTTTTGACAATAGTTGATATTTGGAGCCCGAGAAAGGTAATGCCTACTATAATTGTAACCCATTTCAAATAAATTGATTTAATGAATGGTTTGTTACTGAATTAATCAACACAATGAAATATGATTACCTCACTTGAACTAGTACCTCATCCTTGGAAAGGATTCAATACTAATTCCCACTTAATTTGACAATAATTTTCACAGATAACATTATTTCAAGCTTTGAGAATACTGCTTTACAGTATTTCAACATTATATGTCAACCATCACTTCTTACTAGCATCCTATCACTTTATTTAATATGAACCTATAGTTCTATTCAAGCATTTACACCAATTCTTTGAATTAATAAGCAAGAATAAAACCATACATCATTTGGAAATCAATAAAGAAAAATTAGATAACCCTTGATTATATTAGTTATATTTTCTAAAACCATTACATGTAGAAGAAAAAATGGTGTCGAACTTGCACTATTCTATTTTATTAAGCTAGTATTACTATTAGAGCTTCATATACACATTAGAATACTTGAACCTAAGACTTGACACTAAAAAATTTACTATCCTTTACAACTCTCTATGTGATCAATTCTAGAGCGACCAAATGACCTCTTTGTAACCGGCCCTAAAATCCCATTTATAGAGATATGGGAGCGACAAGCATCAAGCTGAATTATAATTACAATCACATTTGTGTTTGATAGTTAATTTCACTTTAATTTTATGGATTCCCCAATCAATTACATTTACTCATTGCAAAATGGGGGAAAATCAAAAATAAAAAACACTGTGAAGTTCATTGAAGAAGACCATCCATCCTTCCAAAAGGCATTGTTTGTTGTTGTAGTAGCGCTAAAATCCCTTGTCCATGTCGATAAAAAAATATTCTCCATCAACACCTGAGGAAAAAATGCATATATTAACTAGAAAATGTATATTTTCCACTGAATAAATGGTGTCCAACACCTCTCCTTCACACTAGCCAAAAAGGTTTCCACATCAACATCAAAAACAAAAAAATCATATACTTGTTGAAGGGGATGAGTCCACTATAGTTGCAATGGTGTCATAAAGAAAAAAACATAATAGGGGTGATACTCTAACTCTTCAAAGTTAGAATCAACACACCCACTCCATGTTCTTTCAAAAATTGGAGAAGATACTACTCCTCCCTCATCAGAATCATCATGTGGCACCAGAGTGAGAAGTTAATGGCCATACTGTAGGTCAATATCTCCTTCATCACCTGAAGAGATATATGAAACCTCTATGGGAGAGTTGTGTTGTCCCACATAAGAATCATAAGCCTTGTGGTACTTGTTCTTTTTCTTACCACAATACTTAGCTAATTTATTACTAGACTCATCCTAGTCTTGACCAATAATTATATTCCTCTAGTGGTAGTTGCTCATGACACCACCCTTCTTTGTTTTACTACGAGCTCTCCTCCTCCCCTTTGGCATTATAGGAACTCCTGATGTTCCAAGTTGATTTTCTATGCATTTTCATGGGACTCAAGCAAACTAAGTCTACTAGACCTTTAGACTAGGTGGGAAGACACACTGGGTTTACTCATTCTCACAAAGAAAATAGTAATAGCCTATGAATTCCCAAGTACAAAGAAACATCAAAAAAATTTGAGATAAAAACACTTCCCAACTACGTGCAAATTCTATCAACCCATGTGAATTTCTTAACAAAAATGACCCTTGCAAACCCCAGATAACAAAACCCACAAATCCTACAATAGTCTTTCTAGACTATCCAATTGATATTTTAAAAATGTGGACACCAACTTACCTAGGAGGAAATAACTTTAATGCCTCTGCAACTCTTTTGCCATCGACACTTTACGCCATCTTCTTCATGAACTTAAGCTTAATATCTCAGCTTTTGATTGCAAACTGTTAAGAAATATATGGCTTCCAACTCCCATTTTAACAAGAGATTTGAGTGTTTTGACCATTAATGATTGGGGAAATCTTGCATGAGTGAGTTGACAATCAATCGCTTAATTTTGAATCTCAGTTGTTGATCATCCATTGAGATGGATCAACATATAAATAAAATCAAGGTAATTGATTATGAAAAGAAAATTTCATGCACTTGTTGCCTTTGTCCAATCAGCAAAACCCATGTGGATGGACATCCACTCTATCTACAAGCTTAATCACCCACTTAATATTTAAGAAATCCTATCATGTCTAGTTTTCCCACTCACTCGTGGGAATTAATCCACATCCAACTCATATCAATAGGACAACGTAATATGATGTTCAAGACTTTCAAATATGGTTTTCACACAAAAATTTATCTTTCTTGAAAACCAAAAACTTAAAAATACATAGACATGTTCCAACTGCTACAAATTCTTCTTCTTGACTAGGAATATTTGTAGATCTAAAACATTCTTCACATCTTCATCAAGTTATTTTTATATTTTCGCCACCTCTCTTGAAAATGGATTGAAGTTCAAGCAATATGAAGCTCCTTCAAAGATGAATTTCCTTTTGATTTCCTTTCACCAGTACAGCACCATAGATTGTGAAACTTTTCAAGTCTATTGACACAATTTCTTTCTCCAGGCGTGAATTGCTTCAATATTTGAACCAAATGCTCAAATCAATAAATAATATGACTCTATGATAGGACAATCTACAATTGGAGATTAAAAGTTCTTCCCCAACAGTGTCACCAATTTGATGGTTCCCAAATATGCAATCCACTTGAATCCTAACAGGTTGCGAGGCCAAATGGTAAAAATCAAGGAGAGATTTGGGAAACGAATGAGAGATTGAATTAAAACCCTTTCTCCCATGCACTTTGGGCTCTATGAAACTTGAGATGGTGATCCCAACTATGTATTTACAGATACTTGTGTGACAAAGTACCCAAAACACTACTAAACAAATAATTCTCCTTCAAATGTTAAATGGACATGCTACCCTAAAGGTTTGGATGACCTTCATGGTACTACTTGGTTTAAACATGAGAGATGTAAAGCATTAAATTCCACACACACCCACAACAAGATATATAGAGAATTTTATTTTAAATTGTAGCTACTCAGAAACAATCCCAGGAAACTACAACATTAAAACACCAGTGCCATATTCCAGGGTGGAGTCGCCTAAACCATGTAAATTAAAATACATCACAACATTCATTCTTTCATAATTATGCCTATCAGATGATGCATTACACCATTGATACCATAAAATTAACTTTTCATACTTAATAATCCCAGTACAAAGTTCCATAGACCTCTATCTATGTTAACACAATTTAATTCATTCTTTGAATGAAGGTAATAACACCAAACAAACATTCAAGGAAAAACAAGAAAACAAATACTAGGATCCTTGGATTTCTTATATTCATAATCTATGCAATACATTCAATGCAGACAACCAATTTAAAATATTGTGTCATTTACACAAAAATATGACAACGCCCTAACTACATTCTCCATTACATGACTTAGAAAACCAAATAACTAAGACCAACACTTTTTCACTAAAAACTAGTTACAAAATACATTTCACATGAGACAAAAACAATGAACAACTTCTACCTCGAATATGAAAAAAAAAACCCACTTGAGGAAAATATAGAAACTCTAAAATGGAAATCTCTGTAGACATCTAGCATTATGGGATTCTTCAAATAAAAAAACTTCATCTCCATTATTAAGTTCCCATTCTTCACTTTGTATTATTTCTCGCCTTTGCATTTTCCTTGCATTCACCCCTATTCTGCAACAAAAATTTACCCCTCTTTGTGAAAAAATTCACTCCATTCATTTTACCTTGCAACTACAAAAGTTTTTGTTTTTGAAGTGAAAGCTTTTACTCCCAGCAAAGAAGACCTTTGTTTTATATAGTGAATATTTTAATTCACTTTATCAGGCTCTACAACTGTTTTTTCCCATGCTTCATATATTTTAATTATTTCACTTGAAAGCTTATTGCTTTTACCCATGAAATTTAAAACTCATTTTCTCGAGCTGCATTTTATTGTGCATTTTACATTTAAAATATTTCTTTTATGGTTCTCAAGCACCATAATTATTTGTCAGGCAATATAAAATAGTTACCCATGCAGATTATTTCTTCATATTGAAAAGTCTTTGGTGCCCAAATATAACTAATTTTACTTTGTTGGTGAAGACTTTTAAATCTTTTATCAGGCATATCATGTTTTAAATTATTTTTAACTTTTCATCAAAAATAACTTTAAACATTACCTTTATTGATTTACCATAGGCTCCATATAGTTATTGAGTATTGAGGAAGACTACATGGAGCCTCCCTACTCTCCTGCCGAATGGCACTTCATGCTAGTGGGTCCCCCGCAGGCTAGCAAGGGATGGTCTAGATTTTTCCACACCGGGTGTACTTGACTATTGATCGATGCTTCCCATGCCTTTGGCGTTTTGCTACATCTCACACTATGTTGCTTCTCTTTGAACCCTCACTACCTCAAGAAAATGTATATAGTATCCAACATGTAACTCGATCTCCTTCACATCAAAGCTATGTGTACATAAGCTCACCTAACTAGTATTTGGTAGAACACATAGTGTAGTCATTAAATCGAACACTATTTGATGAACCCCATCCACAATACATTCTTTCTTTTAAAGCGATTAAGTTGCAAATCTATGCATTGTACATGTGATTGAAGGGCGCCAAATACATTGTACTTAATACTATTGATTTACAATCTTGCCACAACTCTGCTTCATGACTCCCCGCTTCCACACCATCAAATGTTGATGTTAGCATTTTACCCCCTGGGCTGGCAAGGAAGGCCTATTTTGAAAGGTTTTCTTGAAGCCACATATAACAGAATTGGGTTCTAGTGCCCATGTAAAATTTCTTCAAACAATTTTAATACATTTTCACCACAAGCATCATAATGCCCCTATGCCATGTGCTTGATTTTCCCATACACAAGCATCTAAAGAAAGATGTTACCCACATAAGTATCTTGTTCCTATGTAAAAATTTCCTTTGCAATGAGAAATCGATCCCTTCGGCCAGCACAATGGCTTCCTATGGGTTCTATCCTTCATCATGGGATGTTATACTACAAAGTTTAAGGAGTTACCTAGCCAAAACTACCTCCCCTTATGATTTTCTTCACCCCCAACAAATGTGATTCAATCTACCAAATATTTAAGTACCCCATTCTTGCACTATGCTACCTTTTTGTATTTAGTTTTTAGTGTAAATAGCAAAGGCATTCAAAATTAATAGGGTAACTACTTGATAAACCCATAGTTAGGTAGGGTTCATTTGACTTTCATCCAACAACAGTCGATGGTCTTCCTTTCCATGTATTTTCCTTCACTACCTATTAACCTTGAATCTTGCTTGCTTCTTTCTTAAGGCCATTGATATCTTGACCTTTAGCTACACTAGATCCTTTTTAAAATCATATACACATTTTATTTTCCTCTATATAATTCAAAATTGTTAGAGGGAAAGACCCATTTCATTCTTTATTTGTCTTAGATTTGAAACAAAAATAGTGAAAGTAGCTTTATTCCCTCAGGGGACAATTGACCCCTACATGACTATCTATTACCATCTTCAAATATTTGAATTTCTCTATAAACCCGATAGGTATGATGAGCACCCTGAATTGTCACCTTCAATGAAATCTATCAGACTTTGAATCGGCTTTACAATACTTTTCATCTTTAATTCCCTCATATTTGTAAAATTTCCCTATCAAATTATCACTTCCATTTCTCTCCCTTAAATTCACATCCTTTCTCTTTTCAATAAGAACCTTCTCAACATCACTATTTTTTGTAGATTTGTTTGAATTATCACATACATTTTTAAAGATAAGCCAATCATCTATTTTCAATTCCATGTTTCCAAACATTCATAAAGAATTTGACAATTTTTTATCCACCTTAAATGTATCCCTAATGAATTATAAATTTAAATGGATCCCATTTTGAGCCTCTTCCCTAGTTGCAAGATGTAAATATGTATCCACATAATTAGGAAACTTAAATAAATTAGCTTGTTTAAAAATGATTTTCTTTTTCAATACATGTAGCTATTCAAACAACCAAACAAGATTAAATAGTGTAGTGACTTTATCCCATGGTAACTCAAGTGAAACACCACCCTCCATAAGAAACTTGATATTTAGGGCTGATATTTGTGACCTTATGCATGGGTTTTCACTTTAACTTAATGGATTTTCATGCACTTTGGATAGACCCTTCTATGTCATTGTCATAATAATCATTGTCCTTATCTTTGAAACTTCCACCATATGTGCTTTATGCGCATGTATAACCATAGCACCTTATAGGATCACATTCCTTAACAAAACCACTACTTTTCTAAGCCAAATGGTGCATTCCTCTATATTGATAAAGGTAGGCTTTTCTTGACTAGTATATCTCAAATTCTAGTTAGATTTTGAGGTAATCAGATTTTTTTCACTATGCCATGAATTTCTTTTGCAAGAGGTCTTCAAGACATTAAATCTAAAAGTAACAATGAGTGTATAAACATTGTATCCATAGTTCAGATCACAACTGTTGCCTTGATAAGCTTGCTTCCCCAATCAAGATGAAAGTCAAATTCATAGTAATTATTAGAGTTTTCCCCACTTCATGAGTGTTTTTCATGGTTTCATTTTGTAAATGTGACTAACCATTGTCCTTTGTTGCTTGCCAGTGAGGGTCTTTATTGACTAATTTCAAGAAAATGCAACAACTAGCATTCGTAATATTTCAGAGCTCCATTATAACCCTTAATCTATTAGATTGATTTAGAATGAAAACAAATAATAGAAAATAAAACACATCAACACCATGTGTAATAGAACACCAAATTTACATGGAAAGTCCAAGAAGGGAAAAACCATTGTGAGGATTATCTCACAATATAAATTAATTGCAACACTGGTTACAGTAGACTCACTATCCAAGGGCTCACTACCCAAAAGAAAGAAGGGCTAACTACCAATGGCTCACTTCTAGATTACAAAAAAAGAATAAAGAATAATTTTATAGGGATAAATCCATCTCAATGAAATAGAAAATTCTACCAAATCATCACCAACACATTCACAACCTTACTCAAGATTGTGGACACCTTCTACTCACTACTTCCAGTAGTCTAATTCATTGAAGCTCGCACTACACTTCATAAATTTACACTTCAAAACTCTATAATTCACATCACTTGCATCATACTTCTTTCTACACACAACCATCATCAACACCACACTTATTATACCTTCTTCAACCTTGAAAACAATCTCCAAGGTTAGTTGTACACCTCAACCATGCAAATTCAAATTAGGTCGGCACAAGAACACTCTTGTGAAGGAAAGGAATGCAGGTAGACCACAACACACCTTAATTCAGACCTAAATCCACTTATAAATACCATGGCAGACTTACACAAACACTAAAGCTAATCTATAACTATTGTAAACACCCAAGGTTAGTTGAACCCGTGTAAAAACCATTAAATACATAAATACATGCTTCCTATGATCCAAAGATAACTCAAAAGCAACATATATCACTTGAAAAAAATATATAATATTCCATAAACACCCTAAAATTGAATAAAATTCCTTCATAACAACTTTCACTTGAAGAATGCACATGCCTAGTACACTCAAACAACATTTCATACATTGTAACTTTGGAAACCACCTTGCAAAGCACCAAACAATGAAAAAGTTCAACTAAAGATAGATATGAGCAATATCAGAATACTTTGAAATCCACAAGACCAAAAATCAAACTACAAAGAAATGTAGAGGAAAACCATTTCTCCCAAACACCACTATAATACACATTTCATAGAGTGGTGAACACAACGTTCTCTACACGATAATCCAAACCAAAAAGAATTGGACATAACACCTTTGAAAACCTCTAACCAACATATCCAAATTTCACAAGTAGATCTTCAACAAAAAAAATGCACAACAAAACTAGAACACCACTCTATATGCCAGAACACCCCTTTAACATATTGTTTCCTCTTTTATTCAAATTTAATCAAAAACACATGGAAACCAAACACTAGAGACACATTCTCATCATTGTCAATCCTTCATCATCACCACTAAACCGAATGCAACCCAACTCAACTATACATCCATAAACAAAATATTATCAAAGTAACACTAAAGGTTGACACCAATAACACTTACTAATGACAATATAATGCAACCAATCAAAGAATCACTATAAAATTTCAACAATCTTCCCATAGACCTATTTACATAAATGACAACACAAACATAAGCTTGTTGACATCAATGACAACACATACTACACATACTTGCAACAAACTCATGAAATTTTCTACTAAATTTAGTGATAGTTTGTCACATACTTGAAACACAATGGAGGATATTTTGGTAATGGTTCTAAGATCATATCGGGAAAGTAAGGGGTCCTCATGCACATTAAAATACATAAAATCTATAAAAAGGATAAAGTCCTATTAACTAGGGTGATGACATATATAAAGGTTAATGGGTAGTCAAAGGTCCACATACCTATTAAATAAATTATGGCCATTTATAAAAAATAATTGTAAAAAGTAAATATGTACCTACATATATATGGCACCTATTTTACCAAGTAATATTATATTTATATTAATTTATTGAATTGGAATAATAAATGAGAGTACCTTTTTTTCTTTATATACTTAGTGGAATATTCATGTATGACCATAGTACGATAAAAATAAGTCAGGGATAAGAGAAAAGTTATCAAAAGATTGTAATTGAGTAGTTTACCTATATTTTTTTAGGAATTTTGAATGTAATGATAGTCTTAGATTTGACCCAAAGTTTTCCAAAAATATGGCTACCCTCTAAATTTGGAAACCACTATCCATGTTTAAACCTTTGTACATTTGACCACTAGTATCTAATTGGGATGCAAGAATAGGTAACTTTTTCTTGAACACTCTCAATACAATGGTGAGCTCATATTTAATCTACAAAACTATCATATGCACCTACATTTCAAAGCCGCCATACAAATCTACAATTTAATCTAGTATTTATATCCCACCCTTCTACTTTTGTAGATATAAGTGAAGATCCTAAATATTTTAATAAAATATAATTTACACTCTAAGATATCCCAAATGAATAAAAAAACTCAAATTTCTATGATATTTTTAATATTTGGCTACAAATATAGTTAGCTAAGATCTAGAAGTCTAATGTAAACCATAAATAACTCAAAGGTTTAATATCATGAGATTAAATTTCATTTTTATCAAGCACCACAATTCGAATAATTAATGTGTATGAAATATGAGAACCATTGGCTATATAGGCCAAGGTGAAATAAATCAAAACATAATTTAATTATTATTTTGAACCTTATGGCATGATGTACATAAAGTAATAATACCTTAAAAGTGCTCTAAGTAAACTAAAGTGACAATGTGTGAAAATGACATAATACAAGAATTAGTTAAGGAAATAAACCTAATCACTCCAATGCTCCCCTTAAGTGAAAGATAAGGGGAATGAAAAATTAAAAAATCAAATTTTATTCTCATATAATTATTTTTCTATTATATAATCAAGTCAAGAATTCCAAGTAAATACTTTATGAAATATTTGTTTCATTACTTATATGCGGATTTGTGTGTTTAGTATATTCAATTTAATTTGGTGATTATATATATTTATTTTAAATATTTTATTAGTACTAGGGTAGTAACACCATCCTATGCTCCTATCTGTGTGAAGGTTAGTCCAAAACAAAAAATATCATATTCAAATTTGGGTTCTTGACCTAGAATGCACTTATTCTTTATCTTTTATCAATTTGTCTTTTTTTATTTTAATTTAAGTTAATTATAATCATGGTTATATTAGAATTTATATTAATATTTTAATTGATTTAAGCATGTCTCATATTTGTGAACTCACCAACTCTTTTGCTCGCTAAACTTTAACATTGAGTTTAGCACATGAATATTTATATCTATATCTATAACTATATCTATATTAATATTTATTTATTAATTTTTATCTATATATCTATCTATTTATGCACATGCACACAAAGACACACACATATATAAACACAATTAAGTTTATAAAATGATTTATCAGGTAAGTGAACTTAATTCGAAAAAATAATTTATTGAACAAAAAGTAATAAGAGGCAATATTTTACTCTTTTTAAAAATGTATTCCTTTATGGAAAATGATTGCAACTAGCCTTTGATATACTCAATTATAGAAATATCTATCGATATAAACAAATGGGACATTTATCTCCATTCAAGAGAAAATGTGCTTCACAATATCTTCTATAATTGATGTAGGGATGTCATTTGATCCATCCACTGGACTAAGGATTTACATTTTTACCCTATACTGAAAGAAGGAAAAAAATAATTGTCTTGAATTGGTCTAATTAATCCATTAATAATTTTTCTATACCTATTCCAAATGTTTCATTTGGTATCATTAATAAATGCATTTTGTTGGTTTTCATAGGACTAAGTTGTAAGGTAATTTTTCCTTGATCAACCCCTTGAAACTGAATAATAACCGAAACATGGATTCTATTCCCTTAGGTACTAGCACCTAGCATCAAATTTTTTAAAACCTATAATTTAAATTTTAAATTGGAATCAACAAGTTTGTAGTTATGGACTTGTTATTTTAGAAAATGATGGTTAGATATATTTTAAAATAAATAAATGGAGGTAGATACATAGACAAGTGTAATAATTAGGTGGTTAATATGAAATTATAGGTATATGTGTGTTTGTAAATAAAATGGGTTGGAATATATGTGAAAAGATATTTTAATTTATAAATAGCTAATGAGACTAGCAGAATGACCCCAAATTTACACAATATCACGTTCTTTGTTAGTATGTATGTATTAAATTATTAGCTAAAAGGAGGCACAAAAATAATAAATAAATGGCATGAGTATGCAAATGTCACAATCATAATATTATAAAATTACATTTTAGTTAAATTATACACATATATATTGACCTAGAGGTGACATTTGAAGAGTTTTATCATTATCAATTTATTTAATATACTTAATATTTTTTATCTATCAAATAAATAGCTCACCCTAAAAGATAAATAAACTAATAAAATAAGAAAATTGAGTACTATTTGGCTCAATAAAATAAATAATTAAAAAATTAAATACTTCCCCATTTAAACCATCAACAAAATTATGTGGTTGATTAGCTATAAAACCTTAGAAAAAATATTATTTTATATGAAACTTAATCAAAAGTTAAACTTTATTGTTCCCATAAATTTCATTACAATATATTGTTTTGAAATATATTTATATCCCTCTAAAGGAAGAGATAAGATTGAAATGGAAAGTACATATGTTGTCCATTACATTATCATAAATGATATTATTTAGCTATATAATAGTGAAAAGGAAAAATAGTATGTGTGCAAAGGATTTCAACATGATCTTGGAGTACTTTCAGTGCTTTATATGCTCTTGAAGGACATGAATTCCCATATACCTACATATGTCAAATAATTAAAATATTTTGTTAGTTTTATAACTTGGGAGACTTGAAAAATAAATAAACTAAATTAATTATTAATAAAAAACAATACCTTCCAAGAATCATGGTAGTGGCCTGTGGATTAGTACCAGGAGAATCTGTATATATTGAACCATCCACAACCCTTAGATTATTAACACCATTAACTTGATACCTTTGGTCAACCACCAAACTAGCTTGACAACCTCCATGGTAATGGTTAAATGTCGATAGTGTATCATTGCAAAAATTGACCAAGGCATCATTTGATAGATTTGTTGGTAATGCCATTCCAAGAAATTGAAGGTTTTTAGAATGTGACCCACTATTAGTTAATGCAAACTTTTGAATAGGGGATGTCATACTTATATGAACCATTACTTTCACAACAAGAATACATTTTTGTAAATCACAAGGGTTTGAATACTAATTGTAATGAACATAGGGAGTGTCTTTAGGTTTTATAGTTCTAAGCCAAAGCTCACCCCTTGATAAGGGAAATGCTACCTTACTTCGAATAAGACCTAAATATTCTATATTTCTGGCATTACTTTATTGGTGGCTATTACCCTGGATATAGAGTTGTGAATTGTCTAGAATCTCTGTTACCTGGATATAAGAAAACTCAAGTGGTTTTGGGGATTCTATAGTGATTTATGTACTTGGATTATCTTGAACTTTTTCCCCTACTAAAGGTAAATCTAAGAGAACAGTAATATTCAATTTTTTAAGCTCTTTTCTTGGACCGATTCCACTTAAAAGGAGAAGTTGAGGGCTACCTATGCTTCCTGATGACAAAATCACCTCACTCTTGTTTGACAATAGGTTAAGTGATACTTTATAAGGTAAGCCAATATTTTTGCTTGTAAACTCCACTCCACTAGCCCTAAGCTTTCCTGCAATATAGATTCAAATAATATTACACATATACACATTGATAGACATATAAACATGAAAGATTTCACTATGAAGATACTCTATAATGTCTGGCAGTAAAATTAAATATGTAAATGGACATGATTCCTAATTGAATAGGATTCTGTTGGCAGTAACATTGAGATGAACAACAATATTTTCTAGATTTGCATACTAGAGGAGGCCTGCAGTTGTATGTCTCTTTCCATTCTTTTCAAAAATTGAAGCACTGATCTCGGTGCCCTTACAACCATCATAATATTATGCAATAGTTTTTTATCAAGACTTTCAAATAGATAAATTTATTAGATGTGTTGTAATTGTTGTTTATAAGTATTAATATATACGTTTCATAGAAAATTACCAAACTTTTAGAATTGTCATAATATTATGTAATGAGATTTTGATAAGTCTTTTAAATGGACAAATTTATTAGAGATGTTGTAATTGTTCTTTATTAGTATTAATACACACGTTTCTCAATCAAGTGTCAAGCTTTTACAAGTTCATTGTATTATACAATAACCTTTTATAAGACTGTTAAATAGTTAAATTTATTAGACATGTTTTATTTGTTGTTTATTAGTATTATATACACGTTTCTTAATATATTATCAAGCTTTTACAACTATCATAGTATAATACAATAATATTTCTTTTATGAATTTTTAAGCAAATAAATTTACTAGACATGTTGTAATTGTTGTTCATTAGCATTTATATATGCATTTCTTAGTAAATAATCAACCTTCTACAAATGACATAGTATTATGTAATAACATTTTTATAAGGCTTTTGAATAGATTAATTGTCAACATGTACAACTAGACATTCACTAAAGGAGCTCAAGTAATCTACAATTTAATGTGTAGATTCATTCATATATCGTGGAGTGTATCTATACCATCACATATTAAAGTTGTTTTTACCGACTTTAAGAGTTATTTACAATAATTTAGTAACTATATAAAATTTTCTATTTTTATTTTTTAATGTATTTGGAGATATGATTCAATATAGAAATTTCCATATCATTAAATTTAGTGGAAGGTGTATAAAATAAAAATTTAAAGAATTGACAAAAATTTTATTGAAAAATCTAGGAGTTGGATAAATATATAATTAGTTGTTAGTATTCTTGTTAGAAAAATAACTTATATTTATTTTAAATGAGCCCAAATTATTTAATAATATCAATTCTTATTACAAATAACCATTGTATATAACATAAACTAGTCAATAGTTTAACAAAAAACATGATTTAATATTTTTTAAGAATATATTCTTATGATATTGTAGTGTCACAAAATTTCACCTTGTGGCAATTTCACACTTAAATTTAGAATTTTATTATTCTAACTTCATAAATGAGAAAAAATAATCCTACCAGCTTGAGTGCCTAATTCTCACATGGTTTTGGTTAGACACTAGTACGATACACAGATGGATCTATGACACACTAGCACCTCCATATTTTTGAGATTCAAATGTGAATATTTCATGTTCTTTCCCCATGGCATGTTTCATAGTGGCAATGATGTGAGTGTAACAACTACTCTTACCCATGCAATTGAACATAACTCCCTTTTCACTCTCATTTGAAAAGAAAGGATTGGAATGAACTAAAGGATCTCTCTTGTTGTCTTATTCTCATAGCAAAGATCTATTGGAATTCTCTCTCAAGCAATTATCAATACTCCTATTTCTCAAAATTCTATCATGTATCTAAATATAAGATGGGCACTACAGGTTGTTGGTAATGCTCTGTTGACAATCTATCTTACATGATCATGTCTATATGATCTCATCTTTATTTATTTATTTATATTTTTTATGGGGGTACTCCTTTTAGGATTTATTTCTATAACATGTATTTTTTGTATGCATTTTATCTATCTTGATCCTATCTAGTTGTTTGTGGAGATGAAAATGTTGAAACGAGGGTTTGACTAAGGTAGACCCGTAAACAACTCCTAATACTTTTCTATTCTATTTGTGTGCACGTCAACAATTTTAGTGAGTTTTTTACTTCAAATTTTGGAATTCTATTATCTATTTCATTAGATATGACAACACAATACGTAGACAATTGTGTTGCACACTAGCATCCATGATCGAGAGCTAGTCCTCTTAAAGGTATAACCTTTGATTCTTGCATTTTTTGTATACAAGAGGGTTTAATATTGTTAATTAATATTATAACTAAGTGATTTTGATATTCTTATTATTTAAAACATAGAACTTCAATTGTATAAAAATTCTTTATTATTTATCTTGTCACAAGAGTAGTGTCTTTTGGGGTAATTGACGAATATGTTTGGTGAACCCAACACAAATGAAATCATGTCTGACCATGTTGTTCAAAATTTTAATGATTTTGATATACATTTTTTGAGAAATATTTTGATATGTAGGATGATGCCCTAGATGATTTATGCCATGTCCCCTTTTTCTAAAAAAAGTAGTGTGGCAACAAAAATTGTACTCCCTTCTTGGTGATAATACAATTCTATGTCTAATTTGGACCTATTTTGGTACCCTTGCATTAATTACCATTTAAATGATCATTAATAGACACCTAACACCCATTCTTCCAAATATCAAAGCTTATTTCAGTTAAAAACCCAATGAAATAATCTAAAACATCAAAAATTCTGAAAACCCACCTCGAAAAATATAGGGTGAGACTTATTCCCCACCTTGGGTGAATGAGTCCCATTTGGGGCTTTTTTAGGGTTTGAGTGGGAAAATCAAATTTTTAATTCAATTTTTTGGTTGATGTCAACTTTTGAGATCTGAATAATGGTAAACTAGGTATTAATGCCTATAAAAGCAAGCTTCTAAGTTATTTTTTCATCTAAGAAAACATTTTCAAGATCAATTTGAAGATCCAAGCATTCAAACTCTTTAAGAATTCTTTCACAAGAGTATTCAAGTTTCAAATGCAAACAAAGTTGAAGTCTTGGAGGAGGATTAAAGTGTATTTGTAGGTCTTCAAGCTCACTTTCATTCAAGATCTAGCATTTTGAAGGGTTGACCAAGGTTGTCGATTGTGAATCATGATGGATTCTAGGTTGAGGAGATGCAACTAGCCATCAAGCCAAACCTAATGACTTGTTTCCTAAGTGATTCCATCCACCAATATCACTCTACATTCAACATAAGGAAGGTACAAGAATCATTGAGGCTCATTTGGGTGATTAGCGATCTCTAAAAGTGATTCATTCATCATAATAATTCATTCATCCATCTCATTCTTACACATTAGAATATAGTTGCATTGCATTTTACGTTTCCTAATATTAGGTGCACTTAAGGTTAGGGTTTATATTCCTTTTTACATGCATATTTCATTGTTTTTATCAAGATTTAATTACCAAACTAGGGGTTTGACCGAGGAAAATCCCCCATAAGAAAATCAAGTCTATATTCTATTTTGTACGTCTTTTTGTAGATTCAGATCCAAAAAAAAAATGGAAGAAACAAGCAAGTGTTGAAGTGCATATCTAAACTTTGAATTCCCAAAAAGGTAGAACTAGACTAATTCACAAAAATTAGGGAATGAGTCCCACTACAAGTGTGTTTTAGGATTTTTACAGATTCAGATACCCTTTTCCATAAACCTATTCTTATGCAGAAACCCTTATTTTGGACCGATTCAACCAGATTGGAGGCCTAGTAGGTCAAAATTTCTAATTTTTATGTGTTCTAGAGTTCATTCAAGTCTACTTTATATTCCCAAGTGTACACATTCCATCATATAACTTTTTATTCTATTTTATTTGCATTTATTGGTCATTTAGTGAAGCATTGCATCATATTAGGGTCAGGTATTTCATCATGCACTTCATTTCTCTTTCCCAGACCTAGCTTGGAGGTGAACCCCTCATTAGTTTACAATGAACCCCTAGGACAACCCTATTGCAAGATCTCTTTCTCCTTTGCATTTATATCTCTAGGGTTATCCTTCAATGAAATTAGAGAGTGGGTGTGTTCTATGTCCTAAACCATAGAATAGCATCTCTCTCCCCATTTTCTGCTTTTATTTTTTAACTCAAAGGTATCCTCACGACTCATCCTAGCGCACCCAACTCACCTTGCCTTGGGCTTACAAATTTCCAAGTTGGGGTCAAGAAGGGGCAAGTTGAGGTGAGACTAATCCTTTGGGGATTCGTGCAACCACTCGCAAGCCACACACATCAGGTGAGGCTGAACCTCAAAATCAAACCCAAGACCTCAGGGAGTAAACCTGAGACTTAAGCCTCCTCTGCTATCCATGCAAGCTTTCGGGCCAAGCCCCTCTCTCTATTTTTCATTTTTTTCATTTTGGTGAACTTGCATTTATAACATTATAATTCTAATTTGGAGTGCATCATCATTCTAGATCTCACTTGCATTTACATTACATTAAGATTTGCACTAGTTAACTGGCATACTAGGGTTTCTAATTTTGCATTAGTGAAAGCTCATATAGCTTGCATTTGTGTATCCTAAATTAGTTTAAATAATAAAAAATCTACATTTTCACTTACGTTATAGATCATACAATATAAAAATCACAAAAATCAATTGAAAATTTGTGAAAATCTAAAAAAAATCCCCCGCTGGGACTCATACGCCCCTCTAGATGAACCAGTCCCAGTGAATATTTTGAACTGCATTTTACAAAGTTAAATTCCTTGTTTATTAGCTTTTGTTTATTTTTAAAATATTTTTGTTTTAGTTTGCACACTTTTTGTTACATTCAAATAATTAGAAGTAGTATAATTTATATTCATTGCAATTGTGGATAGAATTAGATTCTTGTACTTTTCATTTTCAACATTAGTTCATAGTTCAATTAGATTAGATTATATTTGGCTACTATTAGAAAACAAAATAAAAAACAAGAGAAAATATAAAATTCGCTTGGATAAAGTATAGTTATTTGACTATGTCAAATCTCTTTTTCCAAGATAACCTAACCCTCAAGCCTTTATTAGTGATGACTTTGACATGTTAGATGAAGCCCTTGAGGATTTCATCTCACAAAGCTGACAAGCCAAAAACAAGAGACATTAATGTGATTCAACCTCAACTTATCCTTTACCCACCTTTGCACAAACCTCAAACTCAAAACAAACATGTTTACACTCTTGAGCCACCTAAAAAAAATGTTTGCAACAATCAAATAATAATACCATTGCTCATACATACAATACTCAAAACAATCAGCAACGGAAACAACCAACTTTGAAAACCTTACCTTTTCCTAATCCCATATTGCCCAATGCTCCTCATTTTCCTTCACATAGTGGGAAGGAGTATGATCTTGTTGAAAAAATGAAGAATACTCTGAAAAATATTTCCCTACAAGACTTAATTCAAATCTCTCCTAATTATCACACCATGATTCAAATCTCCTTACAAAAAGTTGTGATCCCTCCTAATATAAATGAAAATTATGTGGTAGCTCTAATACAAGGAATGAATACAATTAATGTAGACACTACCTTTTATCAACATGAGCTCCCTCCCTTGGAGATGAGAAAGAGACATGATGCCTTTATGATAATAGCTAAATTCAATAGAACAAGATTAAAAAGAACCCTTGTTGGTAATAGCTTAGCCTCTAATGTATGTAGTGTGAACCTTTTAAATATATTGGGCGTGGATAAATCAAAAATTGAACTTGACTCTATATTGATTCAAGGATTTTACAATGTAGGAAAGCAACCACTCAGTGTGATTAATTTTCTTATTACAATCCAAAAGGCTACCTTAAAAACTCCTATTCATGTTATGCCTCATGACCTTTCATACAATCTTCTTTTAGGAAGACCTTGGATTCATGAGATGAATGTAGTAGCTTCAAATATTCATCATATCATGAAGTATGTGTATAACAACAAGGTATACCAAATTGAACTAGACCTTGAGCCTAAAAGGTACTTACAAGTTGAAAAAGGAAACAAAAGTCCTCTAAGCACATTAATTCTAGCATCAAACATAGAACCTATGAAAGAGGAAAATAAAGAGATGGAAAATGTGTCAAAATTATTGGATGTTGATTGGGGTTCCTTACAATTCACACCCTCATTCATGGGAGAGTACATAATCATAAATAAAGAAGATGAACAACAAGAAAAACTAAAGGTAATGTCAACATAGAACTTGGAAGATAATTCACAAGCATCTACCTCATCCACTCTAGAATAAGACACAAGTTATACAACAAACATTGATGAGATAGATTATCAACAAACACTAAACCTTAAAAAAATGGAAAGACTTTATGGAAAAGACTATGAGTTCATGAAACAATTTGGTTATGGTGGAAAAGGATTTCGTAAGAAAGAACAAGGTATTTGTGTTCCTATAGAACATAATATGTAAGAGACAAAATGTGGTTTGGGATATTTCCCTTCTAATACTATGCAAGCAATGAAAAGACCCTCGCTAAACATCAACACCATCATGTGTAATCCTAAAATAACTCTCACCTTGAAGATCCAAAATTGATTGATACAACTAGTGAAGCATCATTGGAGTATTTCAAAGATAATGAAGCCTTGAAGGAAATTATAGGAGTTTATGATAAAACATCTGCTCTCCTTAAAATGAAACAACTTTCATGTGCTATGATAATTACCAAGAAAATCATGGAGAAGAAGAAAGTAGTGAAGTTGATGTGAACAAAGAAGAATACAACTCTGAATTTCTAAAACAAAATGTGCTTCCTTTAGGAGATAGAGCTGACATATAGATGGATATTAACAATGAAGACAAGGTGATTGAGATAGGAAAGTTCCTCGATGATGAAGAACAAGAAGACCATGCAACTTTACTTCATGAATTTATCTAACACTCAAGAGGTTATATCTTAAACCCTTGACATAAAGAACACCATTTGTATTATTCTTGTAATCAAATTGATTGAACCTTTTCCACATATCTAAGTAGATGTATCATCACCAAACCTTACTACACCTCCATATTTCTCAAGTTTAACAAAATTACTTTTGTCACTACTCATATGATTTGAGCATTTTTTGTTAATGATCTAGTAGTTCTTCTCCTCTTTAGCATGAAAAGCAGTCACCATATTTCTTTTAGTATTATCACCTACTTCTAAAATAATTTCCTTCATACATATCTCAAAGTTAGCAGAATTAGTTCCATATTTTATACCCATGAACAAGCATTCACTATCCTCATCATCAACATAATCAAATTCATCATCAAATATACTAACATCTTCTCTAACATAATAACTTTTCATAATTGTTTTACCCTTGTTCTCCCTATTTTGGTCATTCAAAGCTTTTTTGGACATCTTGAAGTATAATGAACTATCTTACCACAACTAAAACATTTCAACAAAATATTACCTTTGTACTTACTAGTACCATTTTTCATTCTCCTTATAAATTTTTCTTCCACATCATCAAGATCCTCTTGATTTGATACCTTAGTCTTCTTTGATTTTTCTGCCTTAAAAGGAGTCTTAATTTTTGCATTACTTGGACTAAATTCTCTCATTTCAAAATTAGATAAAGCACCATAGAACTAATTTCTAGAATATTTTATTAAATCTTAAATTTCCTCAATAGCATAAACTTTATGACTATAATATTTGGGAAGAGTTATTGGTACCCTTTTTATCACTTCTTCTTCTTTAAGCTTTCCACCAAGACCTAAATAATGGAGTTGACAACTTTATCCACCTTCTGTATGTAGCTTGTAATGTTTTTATCTTTAAACATTTGTAGGTTCTCAAATATGATTTTTATATTTAGCATCTTAGCTTGCTTGACCTTATCATTTCCTTCATTAATACTTTCCAACCTTGTCCAAATATCTCTAGTAGATCTCAAATTCATAACTTTCACAAGTTCGGTGTTAGAAAGTCCACTTAAAAGAGCATACCTTGCTTTAAAATTATTCTCATAGGCCTTGATCTCTTCATCAGAACTCGAACCACTAGTAGGTGTAGTATATATAGCCTCATCAAAGTTCCAAACCCCAAATCTAAGAGATACCTAGAAACATTTCATCCTTGTCATCCTAAATAGATAGTATGATCTATGAAAAAAAGGAGCATCTCTCTTGTGTACTATGTCAGATCTACCTCAAGTTTTTAAGCTTTCTCCAAGGAACCTTTCTCTAATTCCAATTTTTGAATGCACAAGACAACTAAGATGGGGGTGAATCATTTTTACATTAAAAATTCAAAACCCTCATTAACTTTCAAATCCAAATCAAGTCAATTAACTTGTTGGTTCCCAAATTTGCAATCTACTTGAATCCTAAAATGCTACAAGGCCTAATGATCATATTTAAGGAGATATTTGGCCAACAAATGAGAGATTGAATTAAAACCGTTTCTCACCTACACTTTGGGCTCTATGAAACCCATGAGGTTGTTGGTAATGCTCTCTTGACAATCTATCTTACATGATCCTATCTATATGATCTCATCTTTATTTATTTATTTATATTTTTTATTAGGGTACTTCTGCTTGTAGGGTTTATTTCTATCACATGTCTTTTTTGTATGCATTTTATCTATCTCAATCCTATCTAGTTGTTTGTGGAGATGAAAATGTTGAAACAAAGGTTTGACTAAGGTGGACCCATAAACAACTCCTAATACTTTTCTATTTTATTTGTGTCCACATCAACAATTTTAGTGAGTTGTTTACTTCAAATTTTGGACTTCTATTATCTATTTCATTAGAGATTGCAACACAATACGTAGACATTTGTGTTGCACACTAGCATCCATGATCGAGAGCTAGTCCTCTTAAAGGTATAACAATTGGTTCCTACACTTTTTGTATACAAGAGGGTTTAATATTGTCAATTAATCTTATAATTAAGTGATTTTGATATTCTCATTATTTAAAACATAGTTTCAATTGTTTAAAAATTATTTATTATTTATCTTGTCACAAGAGTAGACTCTTTTGGGGTAATTGACAACTATGTTTGGTGAACCCAACGTGAATGAAATCATGTCCAACCTTGTTGTTGAAAATTTTAATGATTTTGATATACATTTTTTGAGAAATATTTTGATATGTTGGATGATGTCCTAGATGATTTATGCCATGTCCCCTTTTTCTAAAAATAGCAGTGTGGCAATGAAAATTGTACTCCCTTCTTGGTGATAATACAATTCTATGTCTAATTTGGACCTATTTTGGTACCCTTGCATTAATTACCCTTTAAATTATCATTAATAGACACCTAACACCCATTCTTCCAAATCTCAAGGCTTATTTAAGCTAAAAACCCAATGAAATAATCTAAAACATCAAAAATTCTAAAAACCCACCTTGAAAAAATATAGGGTGAGACTTATTCACCACCTTGGGTGAATGTGTCCCATTTGGGGCTTTTTTAGGGTTTGAGTGGGAAAATCACATTTTTAATTCAAATTTTTGGTTGATGTCAGCTTTTGAGATCTGAATAATGGTAAACTAGGTATTAATGCCTATAAAAGCAAGGTTCTAAGTCATTTTTTCATTTAAGCAAGCATTTTCAAGAGCAATTTGAAGATCCAAGCATTCAAACTCTTTAAGAATTCTTTCACAAGAGTATTCAAGTTTCAAAAGCAAGAAAATTTGAAGTCTTGGAGTAGTATTAAAGTTTATTTATAGGTCTTCAATCTCACTTTCATTCAAGATCTAACATTTTCAAGGGTTGACCAAGGTTATCGATGGTGATTCATGATGGATTCTAGGTTGGGGAGATGCAATCAGCCATAAATCCAAGCCTAATGACTTGTTTCCTAAGTTATTCCATCCTCCATTATCACTCTACATTCAACCTAAGGAAGGTACATTCATCATTGAGCCTCATTTGGGTGACTAGTGATCTCTGAAAGTGATTCATTCATTGTCATATTTCATTCAACCTAAGGAAGGTACAATCATCATTGAAGCTCATTTGGGTGATTAGTGATTTTCCTTATTTGAAGTTTTGTAAAGTGTCGTAACACACTTTCACACTTTTCTAGGGTTGTCATTAATTATTGGGATCTCTTATGATTTAATTTCCCTTATTTTGCATCCACAAGCCCCATTTAATGCATCTTTTTGAGGATAATCCTGACACAAATCATTACCCAATCACAATTCAAGTGTTTCAGGCTTGAATGGCCCAAATTTAGAGATCTCAAAATCATTCACCACCTTGGGCGAATGAGTCCCACATAGATTTTATGGTCTCAAACCTAGTTTCACACATTTCTAAGCATTTTGAAAAATAGTCCCAAAATTTAGGCCTAGTGTGACTCATTCACCACCTTGGGTGAATGAGTCCCGTGTGGCCCAAAATCAAAATTAATTCAAATTTCTAGTGGAATTTTATCCTCCTAGATTTGATGTTAGCTTTTAGTGTTGTAATTTTGGGAACTCTTGCATAATTTAGTATAAATACAAGGTTATTTCACTCATTTTCACCCAAGACTTTTGTGAGATCATTCTTAATAGAAAGTTGAGTTCACAAGAGTATTCAAGTCTTTTCAAGAGCATTCAAGAGTATATTATCAAGGATTTTAGAGTAACATTCAAGCATCAATCATCATGTCAAAGATTTCATGCATCATGATTGTTATTGTGCTAAAAATTGTGACATAGGGTTTTGTGATTCAAGCAAGTGTTTCATTCAAGATCCATCATATTCAAGCTATAGTCAAGGTCTACATCCATTAAATACATATCAAGCATAATTACAACACTTTATTGCAAGGGTTTGGTGAGTCGCAATAGTGCCATTTTTTCATTCATCATTATCCATTCTTATTCGATTTCATTTGAAGGATTGATTTCCAAAATGGGGTTTGACCAAGGAAAAACCCTATCCACTAACCCAAAAATATTTTTCCCTCTCCTTTGAGTGTGATTTGCAGGTCTAGGTTGCATATTTCCTTAGGAGAAATATTAGAGAAATTTTTTCAAAACATTCAAAGTTGTCAAAGTTGTCATAAAGCCTTGGAGAACCTTGGAGAATACCTAGAGGTTGCAAATTAGAGTTTTGAATCCAAAAATAACTCAAGAAATATAGAGAAAATAGAGAATATTAGGATTAAACTTTGAAGATTCAAAAAAACCTAATTAAACTAATTCGCCACATCTGGCTAATGAGTCCCAGTTCTAGTCAAAATTCATATTTTTGCAGATTTAAATACCCTTTTGGCAGATTCTTGTTCCCACACAATTTTCCAATAATTGGAATGGTTCTCCTAGCTTAAGAAAATGATCCCTAGTCAGGATTATAGGTAGAATTTCCAATGCTTTAGATCTCCTTCCAATCATTTCTAGTTTCCTAGGTGCACACCTTCCTTTTTGTGGCTTTTTGTGTTGTTTCATTCACATTTCTAGGTCATTTTCTAGGCCATTGCATTGAATTAGGATTTATTGTTGCATCTTGCATTTCATTGTCTTTTCCAAGTCTAAACTTGGTGGTGAACCCCTCATTAGTTTTTATCCAACCCCTAGGACAACCCCGTTTCAAGATCTTTATCTCCTTTTCATTGAGATCTTAAGGGTTATCCTTGAATGAAACTGAAAAAGTGGGTTTGCTCTATGTCCTAAACCATATGATAGAACCATACCGCATTTTCACCATTTTACTCCCTATCTCAAATTTTGGAAGCTAGTGAGTTTTTGTTTGAAAAAGAGTTGAAGCAATCATCTTTTCTAAAATATTTCCACAAACTTGTTCCATGTAATTTTCAAAGAATTAAGATCAAGTTCCATTTTTTTATTCATCCACTAGTTAGAGGCTTCTCAAAGTAGCTGATAGGCTCACCATGCTACTTTAGTGACCTCAAAATAATTTTAGATCTCAAAATATTTCTCCATATGGATCAACCATTCCTTAGCTTCTTCCCCACTATTGCTACCTTCAAATTTGGGTGGTGTTTTTTTTCTCATGTCCCTAGAAAGTTCAGTAGTCATACGCTTCCAAAATTAGTTCCCTTAGATAGAGAAAGTGATTTTTATTTCTCATGTTCATGGGAATTTTCTCCCTCATCCTCATTATTTGGAACTTCTTGATCTACTCTATCTTTTTTCCTTAATTCCTGCTCAAGATTCCCCAACCTTGCATTGGTTTCATGAATGATAGCCAAAATTTAATCCATTTTAGCTTCATCACCTACCAAACCTTGTCTGACTTCATGACTCCCTCTAGGATTGGTCCTAGTTCTCACCATCTTTTCAAGAAAAGGGTTATACCTGAAGGTTCATCATGTTAGGTTCAATCATGTTCTTACTATCTTATGGATGATCTTTAAATGGGCATTCATTTGTACCTAAAATAAATTTTCACATAAGATTTGAGCATAATCTTTTGATAAACACATGATTTTATTATTTTTTGAGGATCTCAAAATCCTTTAAATGATTACATAGATTGAATATTCATATTGTCAAGTGGGGACTATCCCTTGAATTCACTCTCTGACAAATAGCTTAATGAGGTATACCCTATAAATTCTTGTTCATATCCATCCCAAAATGGATAATATCCTTTAGATTTATCATCTGATACATAGTTGTGAGGTACATAACCCTCTAATTCATTACTTGAAGATGTATACACTCAAATTTGGTTTGGGGAATTAATTAAATACAATTTATTTCATTAATAATCTTTTAATTCTTCTACTTATAAATAAATTGAAAAAATTATTTATATAGTTCATTTTCTCTAATTCTTCCTATTCTAAATCATTTTCTTCATATCTTACTTAAATGGACAAATTTAATTAGTTTATTTTCTTTAATTAACCTCTTCTCATTAAATTTGAATTTTAAATTCAAATTTAAGCACATTTCTACTAACTTCTTCCCACCTTCCACCTCATCATGTGTCTCAAGAAATGAAATATTTCTAATACTTAATTTGGCATTTATCCTCAACATATTCTAACTAATTTGGGACACTTGGCCTTCATCTCCATTTTATTCCTCTTCACACTTGGCAGTTTGTTCTTATGAAGGGAACACACTCCCTTTTTCTCTCTAACTTCTTCATCGTCAACCGTCCATTCTCTAGATCGAATCCAGAGCATTGATTTCTACCACCTAGGCTCGTGCCTTGGAAAATATATAAATAGGCCCTCATTTACAACAAGAGAGAGAGAGAGAGAGAGAACTGAGCATTTGTAGCAATTACACTATATAGAATTTTAATTAGCATTGTCATATTAGTGATCATTCTAGTATTAGAATTTTAGCATCAAGTAATTTAATCATGGCATTTACATTAGCAACATCTTAATTACAACATTTTCATCCTATCATTTTCATACAACATCATAGCAGCATCATTAACTTTGCATATCATCTACATCTAGTTTATCGCTCATGTAATGTAGGAAACATCTCTTGCATTTATAGCATCTCTCATTCCTTAGGTTTTCAATTGAAAAGTCTTGTGCACAAACAATTTGAGAGAAAAATGACTTAAAGAATCCTTGGAGATAGAGGACAATGAGATGCCATTGAGGAATTGTTTGTTTTAATTTCGTTATTATTTGAATTCCTAGATATAATGTTTCATTAGTGTGTTGTATAAGTTTTACTTGCTTATTCACATTATTCATACACACATAAATTGGTGCCCACCATGGGGCACTAGCCCTTTTTTTAATATTTTCTTGCAATTTTTGGTCAATAGGTTCATTCATGAATTTTGATGTAGCACATCTGCGGCCTGTTTCAACATGTAGTTGGTGACTTTCGGTGCATCCAAGATTTGTTATAGCGCATATGCAGTCTAGACCAATGCATCTACCTCCTCTTTCAGTGCATATATAGGATATGATTTCTCTTTTTTTTTCCATAATAGAGCATTGGATGTATTTAATAGCACATATACTAAATGTTTTAGCACATATGCTCTTTGTTTTAGCGCATACACCTTTATTTGTAGAAATTTAAAATTATGGGTGACTAATATTTATCTTTTCATTTTGTAGGTTCTCTATACACTATCCAAGACATATCTAAAACTACTAATGATGTTTGTAGGGGCTAGATTTATTTTCTTTTGTTTAAATCAGGTATCAAGTTTAATTACAAGGTTAATGAACACCATGTATAATGTATTTGCAAAGTGATAGGCCTATGCTCTCCCCTTTACTGGGTGACCAAAATGCCAGACTCCCTCTTTCATTTTATTGCAATAGCACCTTTAGCAAGCCTGCCTTAGTGGGAAAAAGTACTCACCCTAAGGGAATGACCTAAGTGGGAATAGCTAAATCCAACCATTCCAACCCACTATAATCAAATGTGAATTGTGATGAAAATCACATTCAACCGTAGTGTGCATTGATATCCCTCCCCCAGTATCCTTGAGATGCATAAAATCCTTTGTTCTAAAGGTTAGGAGGCCTCTGGAGGGAGTTTATCATTTGTCACATTGAATGGAAACCCTTACTAAGAACTTCAAGTGTAGTAGCCAAGCTGAGTCAGTTTCCAAGCATTATAATATTCATAGTGAAAGGGGAGGGAAGAATTTTCCTCCAAGATACTCACCATATAACTACTAGGGGTTTCTGGCCAAAAGTGGAGGATTTGACTTTGGTTAAGACCCAGAAAAGGAAAAAACTATGCGTGCCCTCTAGGGGGTGATAGGGGTGTGTGAGTTGACATAGTTCTAAGATGTGGGTTGTGATGTTATTAATGACCCTTGACATTAGAAGAGTCTGACTTATCTATTTGCTATTGTTCAATACCAGTGGAAATCAAAGGGATCATACCAGATCCTAGAACATACACTTGATGTTTAGATCATAGGATGAAACAATTATTTTACTACTTGCTTTTGTGTTTGAAATCACTATTCAGAAGATAATCCATTAAAAACACTCAATTCACTGATTCAAAAACAAGAAAACCAAAAAAACTTTCAAAAATAGTGATATTTCCAATTTAGTGTATAAAATTCCTATTTCAACGTATTGAGTTCATAGTCCAATGCATATAGGGTCTATTATAGCGCATTCATCACCTCTTTCAGTGCATATAGTGTCTATTCTAGCACATTTTCCTCATCTTTCAATGCATAAGCTTCCTGTTCTAGCACATTTAATTGGAAGTCTAGTGCATATAGGGCCTGTTTTAGGGTATTTACCTCATCTTTCAGTGCATATACAACATGTTTTAGCACATTCACCTGATATTCAAACAGAGAGCTAAATTGAACTTATGTCTAAAAAATAGAATCATATTTAGGGATCCTTTTTAGAGTAGAGATCATTCCTCATTAAAACATTGGTCTAAAATTGAAGAAATTGGCTTTTTCTAGTGCAATCCCTTTAACTAAACTTAAATCAAACAACTTAAAGTGCCTAATCACCAATCTCATCTCTGATTATTAGATGAGTTTTACTATTAGGATATATTATCCTTTATCATGAAACAAACGATGTACATAATATTTAACCTAGTCTCATCAATAGGATCCATCATCCTATTTGACTTAGGTACTTTATTGGCACTCCCAAAACAAAGATCAAAGTATAACAAAACTCTATCACTTGCATGACCATTTTAACAAGAGCCCAAAAAAAACTCAAAGAAATAGAAATAGAAACCTAAACCATCATGGTAGAAGGAGAAGAAAATCCTTTTCATGGATTTCATTAACCTAAAACAGATGAGATAACTGATGAGGACATTCAACAAGCTCAAAAAGACCCTAAATTTTACAAGTTCATGGAAAAAATTGTAGAAAAGGATGGAGAGAAATATTTTCTGATGTTGGAAAATCAAGGTGTAAAACTACCCAATGATTTTTATGTCAACCAATTGAAGGGAGCTCCCAAGAAAATAAAAGTTAACTCATGAATCATAGATCCATGGAATGCCTTAACTCACCAAATGCAAAATCTTCAACAACAAATCCTAGACATGCAAAGGGGAACAACAAAGAGATATTTGTTGTAAGACATATATCCTTATCCATTTGAAAGACATATGAACATGATACCTTTTCCACCAAATTGTGAATTTCAAAAATATGACAAATAAAATGGAAAAACTAATCCTCAAGATCATGTAAGAGAATTCTACACCATGAGTCTAGAATTTGCACATGAAGAAACCTATCTAATGAGATCATTTCCAAGAAGTTTGGGTGGTCAATGCATGGAATGGTTTTCAAAACTCCCACTAGGTATTAGATCATTTGAGGAGCTGGTAAATAAATTTATCCACTAATATTCATACAACATTAAACATGAAATAACCATGAAAGATCTTTGTAACACAAAACAGAAAAATGGTGACTCATTTCTTACATTCTTACAAAGATGGAGACAATTATTGTCTAGATATGCCCGTCCTATAGCTGAGAAAGAAAAGATGGATATATTCATTGATAATATCAATAGTGAGATGAGTTATAGACTCCAATTGTAGTGTCCACCCAGCTTTTAAAAGATGATTGAAAATGGACTTAAGATTGAGGAAGCCTTGGTTAAAAGAGGAGTATTGAAAATCCATTTAACAAAGGAACAAACTCTGCTAACTCTTCTAACCATTATAAGAACAATGAAAAATCCAAATTATTCTAGAAAAGAAACAAGAATGTTGGTAACGATGGTGTAGCTGACACACATAATGTAAAACTAGTCTTCAATTTATTTGGTACTACACCCGAAAACAATCAAAACAATAGTGAATCTAAACTAGCTCCACCTCCACATCGTAGAAAATTTACACCCTTGGGACAATCACTTGAATCAGTGTTAAAAGAGCTTCTTGCACACAAAATCATAACATTACTAGATACACAATATTTTGAAACAAGAGTTAAACCATCATGGTGGAACAATGCATTTTACTGTGACTTTCATAGAAGCAAAGGTCATAAAACAAATGATTGTATAATGCAATTAAAACATTTGGTGCAAGATTTGATAGATAGACGTGACATATCGATAAAAGGACTTCAAACAAATTATTATCATGGAGCATATAAAAACCCTCTGCCCAACTATGGAAAGGGAGAATCCTCTTCAACAAACAAAGGGAAGAATGTGAGTTATGTCTATGATACTACCATCCTTCAAATTTCTACAGTTGATAATCAAATCAATGTCATCAAAATCAACGATAAACAAGACAACCTACTAGTAAATGTGACCACAAAAGGGTAGTCCAAGTTTGTATTGAAAAGAAATACATCTAAAACAAATGTTTCTCCTTCAAATCAATATAACGTAGTAGATCAATTGCAAAAGATTCTAGCATAGATATCCATGTACTAGAACTTCTTAAAATTTCACCAGCCCATAAGGCTATTCTGGAGAAATCTTTAGTGGACACCATAGTACCAACTAATTTGGAAGTTTGTCAATTCCAAGCCATGGTGGGACATTTGACTACACCCCATTGTCTATCATTCTCAAAAAATGATGATGCATCCCTCACTCATCCACATGACACTCCACTCCATATTGAGGTTATAATCCATAAACATCGGGTCAAACACGTTTTAATAGATGGAGGAGATGGTCTAAATATATGCACCGTAAAGCTTATTCGTGCATTGGGATTTTCAGAAAATGCAATAGATTCTAGAAGAAAGATCACCATAAAAGCTTATGAAGATGAAAAAAGATCCTCTCATGGACTGATCATGGTATTGCTAATTCAAGTGGGACCAGTTCAAAAGGATATAATCTACCAAGTTTTAGACAAGGATTTGACATACAACATACTCTTGGGTCAACCTTGGATCCATGAAATGCAAGCAGTACCATCAACATACCATCAATGGTTGAAATTCCCTTAGAATGGACAAGAGATCATAATTTCTATAGATTCTAATAATCCCCAATAATATAACACTCTCAAGATAGTCCAAGATGTTTTTGTACCACATAACAGAGAAGCCCTCACTTCTATTTCCTCAAATAATGAAATCCAACTCAATTCTTTGTATAAATAGTTTGAGAAAAAGGTCCAGTTGAAAGATAAAGGCATTGATGATTCTATTTCTTCAATTAATGAAAGCCAACTAAACTCTTTGTCAAAAAAATTTAAGGAAAAGATTTAGTTGAAAGATAAAGGAATGGGTGAGTATTCTTTTGACCAGTCCTTATGTATCTCACATCTACTACCTTCTCCAAAATCATATGGACAACCATCAACATCTAGACAACAATATTCATAGCCCATCACAATATTTGATGGTAAATTTGTAAAAATAGGTACTCTAGTTGATGAATCTGAGGACAAAGACATTTTAAAGTGGCTTTACAAAGATGAAGAAAAATACCTATTAGCAATGTCCAATATACCAACAGAGCAATATGGTAAAGGGTTCACAATCTTAGAAAATATGGGATATGAAGGAAAAGGTCCTATTCGCAAACAAAAAGAAGGTATTGCAGAACCAATTCAGTCTATCTGAATCAATGCAAAATACAAGGTAGGATTAGGATACAAAGAAGAGACAAAAGAAGAAGCCACTCAAAAGATTTATGAGTGAATCCTCGAATTGCAAGCTAGTTCTAGAATAGACTCAAATGAATATGAATGGGATTCACTATTTGAAGAATCTTGTGAAGACAAGAAAATCAATGTGATAAAGAGGTATGTGCCCATATGTATGGAGGGACAAAGTTCAAGGTCTAGACCATTTGAATTTGGATCACTAAATATCGATAACTCTAGTGACGACAATCAGACCTCGAGCGTGATTGATCATTCAGAGGAAAGTAACATTATAGACCTTGGCATTACTAGAAAATGCCTAAAAAATGTTTCCATCATGAACCTCACTACCTTTGAACTTGTCCAATCCGATGATTCCTTACCTTTGATACATCCTGAATTGATTGAATGGGAACAAACCAAGCTGCTTAATATCACTATCTTTTTAGATGATGATGCCATTGTCAATTTCCTTTGTTTTGAAAATCTAGAAACAAGTTCCACCAATGAATTTCATAACGAAGCTTCAAACTAGGGGATTTCCAAGTCTCTTAGCTGCAAAATAAAGAATACAAAAAATCAATCTAATGGTCAAAACCATGCAATGGTATTATTAAATCATAAAAAAGTAAAAAGAAAGAGTGTATCCAATAGTGAAAAACTCTCTAAGGCACTAAAGGATGAGATATTTGACACTCTTCCTAAGAATTATCAAGAAATATCTTCAGTATTTGTTGAGCCTATGCAATCCATAAACATCAGTACTACAAAAATAGTAAAGACCATACACCTAGCAGCATAAATGACAGAGCAAGAAAAGCCAAATTTCACCAAACTCTTTGAAGAAAGAGAAATAAATTTTGCTTGTTCTTATGTTGACATGCCATGAATAGATCCAGATCCAATAATGCATCATTTATCCATATCACTAGGAGTGAAGCCAGTAAAACAAAAATTGAGAAAAATGCATCTACATATTACCCTACTAGTGAAAGAAAAATTAAAAAAATTATTAGATGCAAGGTTCATCTGACCAATCGATTATATATAATGGATTTCAAACATTGTACCAGTCTCCAAACTAGATAATAACATCAAAATATGCACAAATTTTAGGGATCTTAACAAGGATTTTCCAAAGAATGACTTTCCTTTTCCCAATATAGACATTATTGTGGATTTAACAAGACATGCTATTCTCACTCATGGATGGTTTTTCAGGCTATAAACAGATCAAGATTACACCAAAAATCAAGAAAAAAAATCTTTCACATGCCCATGGGGTAGATTTTGTTGGAATGTCATGCCTTTTGGATTAAAGAATGCAGGAGATGCCTATCAGCATGCAATGACAACAATATTTCATGGAATGATGCACACATTCATGGAGGACTATGTTGATGACTTGCTAGCAAAATCATTCACCAGGGAAGGACATCTAGAAATCTTGGATAAAATATTTAATCCATTGGAAAAGTTCAATGTGTGCTTAAATCTAACAAAGTGTGTATTCAGAGTAACATCATTAAAACTCTTAGGATACATAGTCTTAGAAAAAGGCATCAAAGTAGATCCAACAAAAGTTACATAAATCATGGAAATGTGACCTCCTAAGAACATTAGCCAACTAAGATCTCTACAGGGAATATTCCAATCTATCAGAAGGTTCATCACGCAACTGGCAGACAAAATTCATCCTTTTACACATTTGATACACAAGAATGTTTCTTTTTGATGGGATGAAATATGTGAAGCTTCCTTTAATCAATTGAAACATTATCTGATGAATCCGCCTATATTGGTACCACCAATAGAGGGAAAACCACTTCTACTCTACATATCAACTACTAAGGTATCTTTAGGAGCTCTGCTAGTACAAGAAGACCCTATAGGAAAAGAAAGGGCCATCTACTACATCAACAGAACACTAAGTGGCTATGAAATTAACTATACATTTATTCAAAAAGCTTGTTTGTAAGTGTTATTTTCTACTAAACAATTGCAACACTATATGTTAACACATACCATCAAACTAATAGCCAAGATATATCAATTAAACTATCTACTCAGTAAAGCCACTTTAATAGGAAGATTAGCAAAGTGGGTGATGATATTGAGTGAATTTGGTATTAAATATGTGGATAGAAGAGAAATCAAGGCCCAAGTAATAGTAGATCAGTTAGTTGAAGCACTGTTGCAAGATGACCATCCTATGCACACTGAATTTCCAAATGCAGATGTCCTCACAATGATAGCACAACATTGGATATTATACTTTGATGGGTCTTACACTCAACATGGACCAGGTTTTGGAATCCTATTTGTTACTCCTCAAGGACACACTATCCCAAAATCTTATAGGTTGATGTTCCATTGCACAAGCAATATGGCTGAATATGAAGCACTAATCATCGGTATCAAGGTAGTAGCGGAATGGAAAATCATAAAATTACAAGTTTATGGAGATTCTTAATTAGTCATCAATCAAGTTAATGATGAATATCAAAGAAAAGATGACAAGCTAATGCCATACAAGAGAATGATAGATGACTTCAAGAAATACTTTGTTGAGATCAAGTTTGAACAAATTCCAAGAGTAGACAACAAAGTTTTAGATGCCATGGAAACCATTGCTTCTCTTCTACAAATACCAGAAAAACAAAGTCGTTATGAATTCATGGTGGAACAATTTTTTACTCCCACATATGAAAATCCTTAATCCCAAGTCATGTGCCATCTAGTTGATGATGATTCTTCAATCTATGGGAAGATTTATACCTATCTGAGAGACAATACCCTTCCACCAAATCTATCCCAAAACCAAAAATGTAACTTTGTCCATGAAGTATCCTGACACACCCTAATAGTTGATACACTTTATTGAAGGGGTATCAATGGTACTCTCCTCTGATGTCTTGAACTTTATGAATCTAAAACTGCCTTATGAGAAGTTCATGAAGGTATTTGTGGTACTCATTCAAGTGGTCGTACTCTAGCTAAGAAACTCCTACACTTGGGATATTATTGGCCGAACATGGAGAAAAAATATTTTCAATTTGTTAAGAAGTGCAAGAAGTGTCAAGTCCATGGAAATATCATACATGCACTATCACAGGAGCTACAACCATTCACATCGACTTGGCCTTTCTATCAATGGGGACTTGATCTTGTGGGTAAGATTTATCCATCTTCCTCTAATTGACATAAATTCATAATCACAACCACTGAGTATTTCAAAAAGTGGATTGAATTTGTTCTATTAACCACAATCACTGGTAAACAAATTTCCTCCATCCTAAACTGCATTGTCTATTGATATGGAATGCCTAGCTCCATTGTCACTGACAATGGTAGACCCTTCAAAAACTAAGATAGATAAGAAATTTGTGAAAAACTTCATATCCAACACCGATTTTCCACACCCTAAAGGGAATGGCCAAGAAAAAGCCTCAAATAAGACCATTTTAAAAATATGAAGAAAACTGGATCAATGATGCTCGACATAACTAGCATGTTCAACTAAACCCTACCTTGTGGGCATACCGTACTAACATCCGCACCCCTAAAGGAGCCATACCATATTCCCTTGTGTATGGATCAAAATCCATCTTACCCATTGAGGTTGAGTTACCTTCACTCCAAGTATCATTGAAAGGAATCATTTTAGAGGAATACTATAGAGTATCTAGACTAAAGGAGTTGGAATTATTAGATGAACATCATTAGCATTTTTTTGATCTGAAAGCTTATCAACAAATAATGTTAAGGAGCTATAACCACAAGGTAAGACCTAGAACATTTCGGCTTGGCAACTTGGTACTAAAAGAGAATCCTCACAATCAACATGATCGAGAAAAGAAGGGAAATTTTAAACCTAATTGGCTAGGTCCTTTTTTCAGTATATCAGTATATGGATCTAGAGCATATTAGTTATCTACACCCAAAGGGGACTTGTTTGAAGAACCTATCAATAACATTCACCTCAAGAAGTTTTATACATAACTCATCCAGTGCAAAGTTTAAAAAGTTGAAAAATCCAAAAAAAAAGGTTAAAAAGCTGAAAAATCCAAAAAAAAAAGTAAAAAACTGAAAAATCCAAAAAATTAAAAAATATAGAAAAAGTAAATAAAAAAAAATCATAAAATTAGAAAAAGTGTAATAAAAAAAAGTATTGAAAACCTAGCAACATGCACTATTTATGATAGATTGGATTTTACATCTATTGGAATGTGTGTCGGTTATCCACTTTTCACAATCATTATGCATGTCCATCATAAAACCTCATGTACATATCTGGGTGTTGTGGTCGTGTCTCACCTTGGCTTGGTGATCATTGGGAAATAAATGGTTGGTTTCTCACTAGGGGAAAAATCCTAAACTCACTGGGGGAAATTTTCTTTGAGCTTACAACAACAGACAAGCACAAAATATCAAAAGGTCAATGATGATAACAGGCACAAAAAATCAGCTAACAAGATGACAACATTGCATATTCCTATTTGCATGGTTAAGATAGATTACATCCATATTAGTTTTGCATGTGCATTTTAGGTTTTCCAAGGCTAGAAAATTTCAAAATGATTTTATCTCTCTCATTAAAGGATTGAGTACATTTGACATTAAGAAAAAGATCATTCACATGTAGTTGCATAATCATTATCATATCATATATACATTAGAAAATATTATCATAGGTCATCCATCCATGCATTAGATCATATGTTTACATTAGAAAAATACAAAAAAATAAGGTGCATCACATCTTATCTGCATGACCAAATCCATCTCATATATCATAAAGCATCATCCATAAATCCATATAGAATCATAATCCATGCATCAATATTTCATTATTCCATCCATACACAATCATGGAGTAATCATATAAACATCACATAGCATATAGAACACAAATCAAATGTATTCATCATAAGCATTCATCATAAAAGCATGTAGACAACATATAGATCAATAGTCTCTGCTGCATCTCATATAATCTCAAAATAATCAATGTCGAGCACATACAATGATATCACAACATATGGAGAGATACATCAACAAAATGGAAGGAAATCATAAAGTCCCTGATTGAATAAGTGAATAAATATGAGTACAAGAGCTACATGTTGCTCCCCCCTAGACGTTGTAGTCCTCTCTGCCTAAGGGATCTTTGAGAAGTGGCCTAGTCACACCCCTACTCATAGTTCATGACTGACTCCAACCTGACCTAGCACTAACAGACCGTGCATAACTAGGGGCACACCACTCCACAGGAACTGCCTAATAATACAATGATCTAGAGTACTTTGTCTCTTGAGATAAATGTCAAACCTCTCTAAGCATATCCCCTATAGAGTCCCATCAGACACTCTCTATAATCTCTTGGCTAGGGCCTCTACATGTTCATATCTTTGTCTCACAATATCTCTCTCTATTGTCAGAGAGGCAATCTGCTCTTGTACCTATACCTATATCCCCTCCATCTCTAAAGTCCAATAGTTGTATCATATGATATGGTGGGTCCCCACTTTAGAATATCCTGTTGTCTCTGAGCATATAATGCAACTCCCTGGGGCATCCCCTGAACTTAGCTATATTGATGAAGCACCCTCATAAGCATGAATCTTTCAATAACAAATTTGGTTCATCCAATCAAATACCTAGAAGTGCAAACATATGGCATCTCAAGATCATCCTTGGGCCACTTCTCACAATCTAAGTATGGTTTCCATGTGATAGTCTCCAAATCATCAAGAATTCACTACCAATACTCCAATTTTCCCATCTTGTGCTAGAAAATACCACTTGCATACCCAAAGACATATGGCCTACCAACCGAATGAGCTCTCTTTGCTATAGGAGGAGTAATAACTATATGCTCCCAAGCCCAGATCTAAAGCAGTGTCACTCCTGCTGATAAACTTGTGGCTCCTAGATACACCACCTAATGCAGATCATGATATAAATAAGCTAACATATAGGAACCCCATGCATATTGGATCCCCTGAGTGATCATCCTCTCCAGTACCCTACCCTAGCCAATGGACAATCCCTTTTACCTACGGCTAGGACATAAGAAACCTCCAACAAATCTAGTGAGAATAGATGGTAATGGCTCATAACAATCAACCATATCCTACAAAGAGATCTCGTAAGCACTAATCCCATCATCAAAAAATATCCTCCTTAGCACCTTGGTACCTCCCTGCCATTTATGATCATATATGACTAACTCTCTAACTATAGGAATCCCTAATATCCGATACACATCCTTTGAGTTAACAGTCATCTCACTGGCAGCTAGATGGAATGTGTTGTGGTCGCTATGCCATCTCTCAACTAATGCAATCAATAGTCCCCTATTTATCCTATACTAGGGCATATCAAGCAAGGAAGATAAACCCCATCACCTAATAACATCCAAATCTGTCTACATTAGACATGGAATCATATCCCAAGTCTTTGGGTAGCACTTCCAAGAATGAAGAACTCATAAGTCCTCCTATAATCATCACATATCACAAATAAACATTCTATCAATCAAACTATCAATCAATCTAATAAGCTCAAATGATATTTCAATCAAATCTTGTGGAGCATCTATCATTGATTCTCATTCATCATGAGGTCAATCATCATCTATCCTATCAAATATCACCAAAATAATGCCTGACACAATCATCAAACATCAAATGCAAGGAGAAAAATCAGCATTTCATCAATTTTGGTGTCAACATGCCAAAACAATGCATCTATGTGTTGGAACAATGGATGCACTACAAAACTCCATCAATGGGCCAAAATAGAGAACAAATGCACTAAAACCCTAAATTCGCTAACACAGACAACATATGCGCTATATCAGAGCATATATGCGCTAAAACAAACAACATATGCACCACTCTGTGACATAAATACACTAAATCTATCAATATGCTAAAACATTCTATCTATGCACTAAGGGTAAGTGCACCAAGATGGTTCCCGAAAAGGGGGCTTAAGTGGCCACCTTTTTTCTGAAACAAAAACAAGGATAGACTAAATTTTTTGAGATAGAACAAAAACAAGGATCAAAGTACTCCAAGTCTACATTCTAAACTACTAATTTATTTTGAAAATGGTTGAGATTAATGGGTTCAAAATAGAGATGTACACAAATTGGTGTTGTTTTTGTTAGAAAAACATAACATAACAACTCTTGTATGACCCTCGCATGGTGAAACTTTTTTTTGTAGTTTTTAATTGCTACGGTCAAAAGTTAGCTAACAGTATGTACTTATGCATGATTTTTCTTATAAATTTTTAATGAATATTTGATTTTTTACTAATTTTCTAAGTGGACACTTCCTAAAAAGCAGAATTTTGGCCGTGCTCCCCCTACAAAATTTGGAAAGTAATTGAATTTTCTTTTCTTTTTTTTAATTTGTAGAATGGATTCTAGTTTTTAAAAATGTAATTTATTTGAAATTTTGATGAACAGTTAATTATAACATAAAAAAACAAAACACTGCTTTTTGGAAAAAAAGAGACATACAAACAAAAGAAATTATGGATGAAAGGATTAACATTTTTAGAAAGTGAAAAAAAATACATCATTGGATAGCTAAGAAAGAACCTAACATTACCCATGTGTTTGAATTTTTCAATATTGAACCACATGCAATCCTAATAGTGGGCACAAACCTGATTATGTGAATAATTGTAGAATTTGCAAAAACATGTCTCTGGTCATTGGGAATGCCCTCCAAGCCTTTGGAATGGTATTCCAAGGAAAATACCAATCACAAGGCTTGGAGATTCCCAAACCAAGATATAACGCGAGTGTGTTATAACACGCTCACATTATATCTCAGTTTTGACATGATATTTTGCTTCTATGACAAACATGTCAACCAAGACATAATGCGAGCATGTTAGAATGTGCTCACGTTATGTCTTCATTTATGTTAAATGCCACTCTATTGAATGAATGTTGATATATTTGTATGTGTGTATGTACATGTATGCTTTTATGTCATGTATGTATGTATCTATCAATGCATGTATATTGTATGTACATGCATATATGTATGTAAGATTGTATCTACACATGTATTTATGTATGTAAGATTGTATCTACACATGTATTTATGTATGCTTGTATGGATGTAGGATTGTATGTACATATGTATTATGCTTGTATGTATGTA
>VDFB02066155.1:228685-331316 GCA_007258455.2 Sequoia sempervirens
AAGCAACTTCTCAATTCCAATCCTATTTCCACTTCTTAATGCTTCAAACATGCATAAATATCTCTATATAACATAAAGGAATCATTCTCCAAACTTACCTCATGATAATTCATTAAACATGTATCCTAAACCACCATTCTTGATTGAAAATTAGGACTCTTACATCACTGTCATGGCAGGACAGTCATTAAATGCACTTCAAAAACTTGATAAATCAACAAAAAAAATATTGAAATAGATTCACAATACCCCTAAACACATTTTAAAAACAATATCTTGAAGAATGAATAAAAAACCATAAACAAATTCTTTAATTCTCACTGTACACTGTGCTTTTTCCGTAAACAAGCCATAACTTACTCAAATTTTCATGAAAATGAGTGAGAAAAAAAGGAAAATGATGTAGATTCATAGATTAATCATTCCAAAAGACTTCCCTATGAAAATATGGTTGTACGGGGCCGTACAATGCTTCACAATGTTGTTTTACCAGCAAAAACACAAAAAAATGAATATAAAACAGGGTCTCTTTATTGTTTTCTCCATTATTTACATCCCATCTACCTCTTGCTCAATGTTCTCCATAAATTTAAATGTTTTCCTAACCATATAAAATGACCCAAACAAACCTTTCACCCACTTGACTCCTAAACTTCCAAATTTTTCCATTTGTCAATCTTTGCATTTTTACCTTGACAACAATTTTGCAAGATTTTCTTTTTTCCCACTTTTGAATCCCTCAATGCCTAAGAACAAAAAAATTAAGTAAATACATGCTGAAAAGGTCCACCAAGACCTTGTTCTAAGAAAAAAAACCTAGAACCTATTTTGGACGTCTTTTTACAACATTTTACAATTTTTACAAATTGGATAAAACAACCTATCTAAACGGTCATCTAATGACTCAAACACCACGAAATAATATTTGTCTCATTAGCATGCTATAGGAAAAATTATCTACCATGCCGAAGAAATGAAGAAGGAAGAAACTAATAGACGAAGACCTCTAAACCTTCAAAGAAAAGGAGAGAGAACGGTTGAGGGCATATCATGAAGAGAAGAAATTGGAAAAGATTAACGAAAACAAGTCAATTAAAGAGGAACCTGAACCATAAAAAAGAGAACAAAATTTGGCAGCACAAAGGGCACGAATGTGAACGTATCGTTCTAGGACAAATTCAGATACCGTAGTTGAAGACACACCCTCTACGGAAAGTGAATACGAAGGGGTCACACCATTAAGCACAATTGAATATGGAGGGACACCATCTACCACAAGAGGAGGGACACCATCTACCGCAAGTGAATATGGTTGGACACCATCCACCACATCTCAAGTTGAGAGTACACCATCACTCAAATTTGATGAAGAAGGTATACCATCATCCCACGTGAACCTCAAGGTATCTCTTCTACTCCACCCTCGATCAAAGGTACGCAATATATGCCACCTCATTTAAATATTGATGAAATTGCTAATGTTGAGATATATGTGTCTAGGAGAACACTGCCTAGAATTTTGCATAGAAAGCCAAAGTATTTGATTAATATTGATGAGGATATTTTGCAGCACATGGAAGGTAAGATTCTAGAATGCACTTGTAGAAGATATGTTGATAAGATTTGGAAAATCTTCTTTGAAAGGGTAAATGAGATTGCAAGATTTCAACTATTTGTTGAATGATGCGGGGTTTAAAGAATTGAAACATCATGAAGAATCTTCGGTTGAGAACATCAAATGCATCAAGTGAAAATGCTATTGTGAAGAATCTAATGGATGCTTATCAGAGTGTGGGTAAGACCTCATGCTCAAAGGATAGTAATGACACCCAACATGTCATTACATCAACTTTGGTAACCTATCAAAGAAAGAGAGATTGTCTCATTGAAAAGATGAGTGAACAAATGAGAATTAGTAGAATTTTTTTATCAAAAGTTGTTCAAAGGTGGCAAGGAATTGAGGGCATCGATTCAAATGAATTATGGGCATTCTCGGGGAGACTGCCACAAAAATATAAAAAAGTTGTTGAAGCATTGAGAACACTAATTGAAGAGTATTGGAAGAATAACACAAGGCCATCTCTAAATCAAAGGGATTTCATAAGAAGGAGAATCAGTAGTTGGAACCATGAGCCACATACAAAGCATTTTTTGGATACAACTCAAACCTAATTTTTTCATAAATTTCAAAATGATTATTCTCAAATTAGTATTTCTCAAATATTTTTTGAAATGCTAAAACCTTTTTATGTCAAGATAAATCACACACATACTACTTATTGTTATAGAATACATACTGAATTCTCTAACCATTATGATGTTTATCAATCTACATGTTTAGGGGTATGTGCAAGATCATAATGGGCCAAAAACTAGCAATATGATGGGTATTTGTAGGGTATTTGGATGACGACTTTTTTTTAACCCAAAATTGATGAAATGAAAAGTATTTTTAAAGGATATTCTCAGCTTTCCACAAATATAAATTATGCTTTACTTTGAATTTAATAAATAATTATTATTCATTTTCTATTTGAATTACGAGTAAAGTGTTGATTGATAGGCTGATTAAAAAACATCTATAGCTTTCAAACAGTATCACATTTTTTGAATCCAAAATATGCATCACATTCTATGTTTCACATACTATAGGATTAAAAAAAGAAAATTTGAATTTCATGAAGTTTTAACCAAGTTAAGTTGGTTAGACATACGAGTTTTTATATTTTTTAAAAGTTGTAATAAAAAAATCATAATTAATTATTTACATGGAAAAAAATTACAAAAAAATATGCATCACATCCGGAAATGAGTCCTCTAATTATGTCTAGAATATTATAAAAAAATATTATCATTCTATTGTGGTTAGGGTGGTCAGACAGACACCTACTTCTTATATTTTCCCTAAAATTTAAGTACTAATGCATTGAGATTTTAATTTTCACCAAATAGATTTTTGTTTTTAAATAAACATAGTAGTTTAGAAACTACATTCAATTTTCTACAAATTCTATTCTTACATATTTTTGAAATAATATAGATAACTTATTCAAATTTTTATGTCAAGATGCCTAACTCTGATTTTTTTTATTTTTGTGCCACTTAAGAGCCTATTTTTTCCATGACTATCCTACACATACCCTTAGATTTGCATACTAATGATGTTTTGCAGGATCGTGGCATAGAAGCCCCACTAAAATCTTCAAGAGATTTCTTATCAAAAATTTATGTCAAATAGAAGATGGCAAAATATTCTATTGGACAACATTATTGGATGGTTCATGTGAGCATTGTGGTGGCTTGCAACGAATGCCAGTATGTCAACATATGGAAAGCACAGATGAGGTGGGACAAAAACTAGTTGAGTTCAAGAAGTATAAAATAGTGGCATACATTATAAAAGATGGGTCTCAAGAAAAAAGGTGTAATTTGGTCATTCAAAAGATTCCAGTGTATCATTTTATGTCCATGTTTTGTGACAATATAGTGTATGAGTATGTAAGGCATACCTGTAAAGCCCGATGGCTAGACATGCAATTCAAGATATGCAAGGACACCTTTCCAATTGGAAACATAGTATCAATGGTTGACTTTGTAGAGATCTATACACTCTACAGCCACAACATGAGGTGTAATCACATTATTACAACTCCACATAGGTTTCAATATTTGTGCACATAGCATTCATTCATGCATCTGATAGTACAAAGGACCAAAGTAAGGTATTGAGGGAGTATCACTTTTATATTAGTGATGATCACACACATTCTCCAAAGTTCGTGCAAGGCTGCTTTTAGATTTTCTACAGTGATTTGGCTCAAAGGGGCATAGCATACAGTCGACATATAATATGATCAGATAACTATACAACATAGTTCAAGAATGCACACGTGTTCTACTGGTTGTGTAGGATGCATCTCATTACAGGTGTTCAATATATGTGGAGCTTTTGTGAGGCTGAGCATGGAAAGGGGGAGCATGATGTTGCATAAGTATGCATGAAAAGAGCATTAACATGAGAAGAGATAAAGTATTAAGATAGGGAAAAGTTGACAGATGCAAGATCAATCATCAAGTGGTGTAATTCTTCAATGGGTCTAGGTAATGAAGGTACATCTTTAGTTCATATATTTTTTTGGTCGATGGATGATACTAACATTGCACCATATGAGGATTGTTGTACACTAATAGGATCGAGTGAGCTACACTCTTTCCTTACCTAAAATGTAGGTTCATGGAGTATCAATACACAGAAGATGGCATGCTTTTGTTCTTCATGTACAATGCAAGCCTAGAATGACTGTAAGTCAGGGGAGTGGTTTGAAAAATGATTCACAACTTATCTTAGTCCACTTCAAATGTATCGCCCTTCGACGACATTATAACTAACACAGATGGAATCGTCGGTCAACTTTGACCACGTATCAGATCTAGTTCAACTAGGTAATATATCTACTAGTTTAGTATTTTTAATTCCATATTGTTATCTTAATTTGTACTATATTCGTAATGTTGACTAATTTCAAGAGATTTATTGCACATATCAATGCAGGGCATGTTGATGCAGCTATTGTAGGTGAAGACAATGAAGAGAGAATGGACTATTACTTGTGTCATTGTGTTGAGGCCAAAAAAGATTGGAGGCCCTAGTTATAGATGGAGAAAAAATTGAATACCCTACAGGCTCAGTTGTTGTTACTGGAATGTGGCTTAAAATGTACCCACATAAGAGTGTTCAACATTGGCTATTTTAGGAATTTGAGATGCATTGTAAGATTCTTCATTTTTCTTGAACCTTTTCGTGGCATCCAATGTTCATTTCACCAAATATGGGGGTAGACCTTTCAACAAGACCTTGTGGAAGGTTCATGAGTCTAACCATGAGGCAATACTTGAAACAATAAAGAGTAGAGCAGATCCAGATGGTTTGTTGGATTAATTTGTAAGTATATGCACATTGGTTCTTATTAATTTCATACTTGTATGTACATTAATTTTTTTGATGACAATGCTATCATCTTGTTTTAATTTTCCTATTTGTAAGTAACCTATTAACCATTGATTGGTGTCCCCTTGCAAAAAATGCAGATTTATGAGCCATCCAAGAGAATCTCAGCTAGAAAAGTGATGCAACATCCTTATTTTGATGATCTTGATAAATCTCAATTATGATTTTAAGCAATTACAAAAGTGCATGAGAAGCTTGGTGAGGTAATTTCAAGTTATTCATTTGAAGTTAACCTTATCATGAGAACCTATGGTGTAGATATTATAAGAGCATTTCAAATTTCAATTTATTCTATTCATGAGAGGTGTTGTGTGCAATAGGTTTCTTGGAACTCCTAGTGAAAATGTATGACCAGGATTGACTAAGTTGATAGAATGGCATACCTATCTGTAAGTTCCTTCCATCTACTTTCATTTCATTTCCATTTTGGATGCTCTTTCTTTTTCTTCTTTTACTTTGTGTATCTGTAAGTAACCTGCTAAACATTGATTGGTGTCCCCTTACAGAAAATGTAGATTTATGAGCCATCCAAGAGAATCTCAGCTAGAAAAGAAATCCAACATCTTTATTTTTATGATCTTGAAAATTTTCAATTATGATTTAAAGACATTACAAAAGTGTGTGCAAATCTTGGTGAGGGAATTTCAAGTTATTCATTTGAATTTAACTTTATCATGAGCACCTATGATGTAGACATTATAAGAGCATCTCAAATTTCAAGATATTTTATTCATGAGAGGTGTTGTGTGCAATAGGTATCTTTGAACTCCTAGTGAAGATGTATGACCGGGAGTGACTAAGTTGAGAGACTGCCATTCCTATCTATAAGTGCCTTCCATATATTTTCATTTCATTTCCATTTTGGATTCTCTTTCTTTTCTTCTTTTAATTTGTGTATCTATAAGTAAACTACTAAATATTGATTGGTCTATCCTTGCAGAAAATGTCAATTTATGAGCCATCGAAGAAAATCTTAGCCAAAAAAGCAATGCAACATCCTTATTTTGATGATCTTGACAAATCTCAATTCTGATTTGAAGCCATTATAAAAGAGTGTTTGAAGCTTTGTGAGGGAATCTCAAGTTACTCATTTGAATTTAACCTCATAATGAGCACCTATGATGTAGACATTATAAGATAATCTTGAATGTATGAGTGAAATTTTAAAATATCTATGAGAATAGAGTACCTAAGGCATTGCAATGCGATTTACTAAAATAATGAAATTTGGTGTACGGGCACCAAGGTTATTGAGCAATTTTGGTTCATGGAAGTCTTAAGTTAGTTTTGTGTTTTGAATTTTGTCAATTGAATAAGGTCATATTAGACCAATTTATAATGTAATAAGTCATGTTAGTTGGTTTTGGTCATTTTGGAGTTCATGTTGCATATTTATCAAATTGATGTAAAATTGCAAAAATTAAAAAGTTGTCAATGTGAAAAAAGTGCAAAAAATTGTAAACTTGAAGTGATTCTGATAGGAAGTGATTCTGATAGCAATACAAGGAGGCAATCAACTCACTTCCATAATAGAAAAGGATTCCAACCTCCTTCCTTCCCTCAAGACTCTTTTGGATCAGCTTTCACGAAAAAAAAAAAACCCTTTTATTCTTCTTATCACATGTAAACCACCATTGGGCAACATTAACTAGTCTTCCAAACCAATTCCTCCACTTGTAGGGGGTGATAAGCCCTCTAACATAACAAACCCCAAAACCCTCTTCTTTCACAAGTTAGGAAATAGTTTATTGAAAACCCATACTCCAAACCTTCCCATAGCCAACCAAAGCCTAAAACACCTTCATGTAGGTCTGCACAAGCTTAAAATTTCAAGATATATTGCTGCCCCCAAAGATTTCTTCAAACCCTAGCACTAAACCACCATTTTCCACTAAAAAATGCACCATTTGACATCTAGGGCATCACCTAAAAATTGTTTATTCACCTCCCTTGCACACAAAAATTTGCACACATATTTTATAACCCTAACTAAGCCTTTCCATTGAGTTATAGAAGCACACAATGAATGGAAGGCATAATATGACATTTTAATGCACTCAAAACCCTTAAAACAAGGTATACATATCGACTCTCAGTAATTGGCTTCTAAAATGCACAAAGTCACTTGAAATCCAACCAAACCAAAACTAAAATGGATTAAGTATGCTTCCCACCTAATTCCATCGAAAAGAGAGCACAATCACTTTGAGCTAAGTTTAACCAACTCGATCCCTTAAGGGTCCAAAGTGCAAAACAACAACAATCTTTGATGGATTATTACTCAGAAACTGTGGTGCTTACGAAACCTCCATCTAAACCTACGAGATCATGTTGGGCCCCTCTACAATAACCTCTCTTTGTTTTTGTTATCTTGGAGTGGTTTTCTCGTGGTGTCCAATTTTTACTTGATGGAATGAGTGTCAAATGCAAGTAGTGCAAAGTTGCAAAGTGGCACAACTTTCATTTTGCAAATCATGTGACCAAACAAACTGTTCCAACACATCTGAATAGGTATTTTTACACTATGCATGGTCCTCTTTTCCATGCAAACAAGTGGAATCACTTCGAGCTATGTTCAACTAGATCAATCCCTTAAGGGTCCAATGTGCAAAATGGTTGTAAATATCAACATATTGTTATTTGAATACCGTAATGCTTAGAAACTTCTCATCTAATTCTCTTAGATCACATTGAGGCCCTATACAATAACCTCTCTCAGTTTTTTTAATTTCAAAGTGGTTTTCTCATGGTGTCTAGTTTTCACTTGATGGAAAAAGTGTCAAATACAAGCGGTGCAAAGTTGCAAAGTGGTGCAAATTTAGTTCTACAACTCATGTGACCAAACAAACTATTCTAACACATCTGAATAGGTATTTTTATGCTAGACATAGTCTTCTTTTGCACCCAAACATGTGCAATCACTTTGAGCTACGCTCAACTAGATTAATCCCTTAAGGGTCGAAAGTGCAAAATGGTTGCAAACTTCAACATGCTATGACTCAGATATTGTGATGCTTAGAAATTTCTTATTTAATTCTATAGGATTGCATTGGGTCCCTCTACAATAACCTCTTTTGGTTTTTGCTATTTTGGAGGAATTTTTCCGTGTTGAAAAATTTTCACTTGGGAAAAAAGTTGTCAAATACAAGTAGTTAAAAGTTGCAAAGTGGTGCAACTTTCGTTCTGCAGCTCATGTGACCAAACAAATTGTTCCAAAACATCTAAATAGGTATTTTTACACTAGGAATGGTCCTCATTTGCACCCAAACAAGCAGAATCACTCCAAACTACATTCAACCAAATCGATCCCTTAAGGGTCTAAAGTGAAAAATGGCTACAAACTTCAACATGTTGTTACTCAAATACTGTGATGCTTAAAAATTTCTCGTCTAATTATATGGGATTATGTTAGGCCCCTCTACAATAACCTCTCTCAGTTTTTTCTATTTTAGAGGTATTTTTCCGTGGTAGAAAATTTTTACTTGGGAAAAAAGTTGTCAAATGCAAGTAGTTGATAGTTGCAAAGTGGTGCAACTTTTGTTCTGCAGCTCATGTGACCAAACGGACTATTCTAACATGTATGAATAGGTATTTTTACACAAGGAATAGTCCTCTTTTTCACTCAAACATGTGCAATCGCTCTGAGCTACGTTCAACTAGATCGATCCCTTAAGGGTCCAAAGTGCAAAATGGCTTTAAACATCAACATGTTGTTACTCGGATACCGTGATGCTTAGAAACTTATTGTTTGATCCTAAGAAATAAAATTGAGACCCTCTACAATGGCCTCTCTCATTTTTTGCTATCTCAAAGTGGTTTTCTCGTGGTGTCTAGTTTTCACTTGATGGAAAAAGTGTCAAATACAAGCGGTGCAAAGTTGCAAAGTGGTGCAACTTTCATTCTACAACTCATGTGACCAAACAGACTATTTCAAAACATTCAAATATGTATTTTTATGCTAGGAATGCTCCTCTTTTGCACCCAAACATATGCAATCATTACGAGCTACGTTCAACTAGATTAATCCCTCAAGGGTCGAAAGTGCAAAATGGTTGCAAACTTCAGCATGCTATTACTCGGATATTGTGATTCTTAGAAACTTCTCATCTAATCTTATGGGATTGCATTGGGCCCCTCTACAATAACCTCTTTCAATTTTTTCTATCTTGGAGGAATTTTTCTGTGGTGACAAATTTTCACTTAGAGAAAAAGTTATCAAATACAAGTAGTTGAAAGTTGCAAAGTGGTGCAACTTTTTTTTTTAGCTCATGTGACCAAACAGACTGTACCAACGCATCCAAATAGGTATGTTTACACTAGGCATGGTCCTCATTTGCACCCAAACATGCGGAATCACTTTGAGCTACATTCAACCAGATCAATCCCTTAAGGGTCTAAAGTGCAAAAATAACTACAAACGCCAACATGTTACTCAGATACCATGATATTGAGAAACTTCTTGTCTAATTCTATGGGATCATGATAGGACCCTCTACAATAACCTCTCTTGGTTTTTTTCTATTTTGGAGGCATTTTCTCGTGGTGGTGAATTTTCACTTGGAGAAAAAGTTATCAAATGCAAGTAGTTGATAATTGCAAAGTGGTGCAACTTTTGTTCTGTAGCTCGTGTGACCAAACGGACTGTTCCAATATATTTGAATAGGTATTTTTACACTAGGCGTGGTTCTCTTTTGCACCCAAACATGCAGAATCAGTCTGAGCTATGTTTAACCTAATCGATCCCTTGAGGGTCCAAATTGCAAAATGGTTGCAAACTTCAGCATATTGTTATTCAGATACTGTGATGCTTAAAAACTTATCATTTGATCCTATGGGATCATGTTGGGCCCTTATACAATAACCTCTTATCAATTTTTCCTATGTTGGAGGCATTTTCTCATGGTGGCAAATTTTCACTTTGGGAAAAAATCGTCAAATACAAATAGTTTAAAGTTGCAATATAGTGCCCCCCGTTTCGGTCGTCGTTGATGTTAAGTAAGTTGTTGTTGGTAATGTCATGATGATGTGGTGATTTTATTATTTAATTTAATTTAAGGTTATGAGGTAACACTAATAATATGTTTGGATTTGATTAATAAAATTAATTTAATTATAAGGTTACCTGTTTCATTTGGAATTAAATAAAGAATTAGATTCAAGGATAAACGTCAATTTAATTATCGTTGGGAGTTAGTTATTTAAAATAATCAGATTAAATGAGGAAATGTAATTATCATTTAATGATTAAATTCAATTAATAAATTTAAAAGTGATAAAATATTAAGAGGATTAAATATTAAAATTGTACTTAAGTTTAAATAAATTACGGTAAAAATATTTATTGAATTATATTTTAATTAAAAGTTAATTATTTATGAAAATTTGTTTTAGTTAAAATTTAGAGTTAAGTGGAAGTAATTTAAAATAAAAGAAGTTATTGGTTGAAATTAAATAAAATAAATACATAAAGTAATGATTAATTAAAGTGAGAAAATATTAGAAAGGATTAAATATTAAAATTTTACTTAAGTTTGAATGAAGGTAAAACCCAGAAAAGCCAGTAAAAGTTGGTACCTAATTATAATTGATAAGTTAATAATGTTATTATGGTAAGTAATGTGAGGAAATAAATTCTAATAAAATATTATTAATGGTTTAAATGAATTAAATAAATCAAACTTGAATATTATAATTAAATAAACAATAAACATGCAAATAAATATTATTTGAAATTCAAGTTTCGGTTTGGGGAAGGTGAAAAGTCATTCGGTTGGGATTTCGTTCGAGATTGGTAACTAACCAAGAAAGAAAATAAGAGGGTGATTTTTCTGAATGCCAAGGGGGATTTTGGGAAGATAATTGGCAACCTATGAAGAGAGGGAGGAATTTTACTTAAAGCAATTTCCACAAAGGAAGGAACAAGAAAAGAGAAAAAGAAGAGGAATTCAAAAGGGAAAGCGACTTCCAGGTTTTCTTTTAAATATTTTCCTTACAAAATAGTGAATAGATGTTTTCTTGTGAAAGATTTCCTTCTTCCTTGAAATCTTTTGTATGCCAACTTCAAAATTTAGCTGAGTATTTTAAATGTCTTATTTTTCGGGCTATACAAATTTGTATTTTCCTTCCTTTCATTTTATATATAGTTACATAAATATGGTATTCAATATATGTATTTTGAGACTGTAAACTGTCTGTAAATGAACTGTTTCATGTGACTCTATTCAAACAGTTTAGTTGTGTCATCCATAACATTTTTTTATACAAACTAGTTTGCTGGTAAATGTAAAGGGTTTCTCCAAATTCCAGTTTTCTATTTGCTGTCCAAAAATCTCAAATACCCAGATTATAGTTTTGGCGTTATGCTTAAAATACGAGGCTGCTATCAAGATGCTCCCTTATGGTTGCGTTTTGCTGATAATAAATATAATCTATAAAGAGTTAAATTAAATTTTGGTCTGCTAGTATGATAGGTTTTGAGATAAATAGAGAAATAATAAAGATGTTAAGGGTTTATTATAAAATAAGCTGCATTTTGTTAATTATTAAACTTAGTGGTTAAAATAAATTGATTATTAGGAAAGTAATACTTGGAGGGAAATGATTTATTTATATTAAAAGAATTGAATAAATAAAATATAAAATCAATCATAAGTAAAACATTAATTTTATTTAGGTTAAGGTTGTGCTGTGAAGAATTAGATTTTATCCCAGCTAGATAAATGATCTCTTATTTTTAATCAGAAAGTGAAGAGTATATATATATATATATATTTGTTTATAATAATTAGGTTGGATATTGTTTGAGGTGAGATATAATTAGAGTTGAAACATTGTACAGAATTAAATAGCCTCTCTGATTTCTTTGTCAACCTGTCTGAGTTAGGGCATTTGAATTACCAACTACATATATGAGTGACTTTCTATTTATTTTGAATTTATATATTTTTGATTACTATTCTTATATATATATATATATATATATATATATATATATATATATGCGTATGGTTATATAAACAAGTATAGATACATAATTATAGGTTAAAAGATTTGAAGTGAAGGTAGTCTTTTATATATTTAGGATTTATGAAGATATTTCAATATATAAGCAGATTTGTATGATGAGTATTATTCAAAAGAAAATGGTTCGTAATTATATATTATGTTTATAAAATATGAATAATTTCTTTAATTGTTTTGTTTATGATTTTATGGTGGTGTAAAAGTAAAATATGAATCGAGTGTTAGAATGTTCTGTAAGATAGTGAGTTAAGTAAAAGTGTAATTTTATTTTAGGTAAATAATTAAAGTGAAAATGGTTATTTCGATAGATTGCTTAGTAAAATATTATTTAACAAAAGTTTTTAACGGAATAAACATTATTGAATTAGGTATTTAATTTTGTTGTAGATAAATGAACTGTGTATTTAGTTAAAGTAAATCGATTTATATGGTTAATTAAGTTTTAGGGTTCACTAAAGGAGATAAGTGATTTTACATTTACATAGTTTCTTTTACTTGAAGGTTAATGATAAAGTTATTTTTAAGTGAGGATAAATCCCAGGTTCATAGGTTAATTAATTTAAATGATATTGATTAAATGTTAAATGGTTTTAATTACCTTTTTGTTATCTAATGAGTCTATGAATGATAATTATTTATCAAACTACTGTGTGAAATAATCCATTAGTGTCGTCACCTTAGTATTATAATAAAGTTGTAAATTATAGAATTGTCATCTTAGTATTACATTTTAAAGTTATAATTAGGATTCGTATTAAACAGTTGATGGAGTTGGTTATCTTATAAATGATCTAGTTATTTTAAATATAATTATTTGTAGTAAATACTCTCTTAATTAAATTAAGTGGATATATTAGAATAAGTGGTAAAAACATTGAAATAATGCTTTAATTAAAGGAAGGTCTTTATGGTTATAATGTGTGAGTAAATGTGTTTTAAACAAAGTGTTTTGATTATTGGTTTAAGTGTTTTAAGATGGGTGTTATTTGTGGGATATTTATGGAGATGTCTCAATGGCTTGTTCATTGTAAGTGTTTTAAGATAGTGTTCTTCAAGGTTGATGTGTTTGATGGTTTCCTTGTATGGAATTATTCCTTAAGACTTTGTAATTAATGTGTTTATATTCAGAAAATGATTTATTTATAGGAGTTAGAAAATTAGAATTATTAGGTAGTTAAGTTAGGTATTATGTTATTGAGTAGGTTAGTAAAGTGATTAGAGAGAGAGTTTCCTTATGTTAATAATTTGGGTAACATTGATAGATTAGTTTATTCTCAATTTGATTAGTTTCAAGTGGGATAGTTAACTTAGAAATAATGAAAAGTAGAGTTTTGTATGTTGTTGATGTATGTAGATAATATTGGCGATAAGGATTATTTCTGTTTAGGTGGGAGAATTGATTTATAAGATAAATGGAAGTAAATAAATTTGAAAACTTTAAATAGTTGGGTATTACGATAAAGGCTAGTGAATGATTGTTGATTCGATAAATGTTTTGATTAATTATATTTAGTTAAACAAAGGGTTTATGTAAATGAATAAAATTAGATGATCTGTTCTAAGTCAATTTCCCTCATATTCTTTTAATAGTTGATTTGTGGGATTTCTATAAGAACAGTTCTAGAAAATACTTGTGATTGATATCAGGATCAAATTGTTGGTTTGAGTGGGTTGATCTTCGAAGGGAGATTGTTGTTATAATGTGTAAATTGGAATATATTTGTGTTTGAAAGAGTATACTTGTGAATAGTGTCTTATGGCTTAAACCATTAGATTTTATTTTCACTTCGTAATATTGTGCTATCCTTAAATGTTGGAAATGATTGATCTTTAAACTAATGTTTCAAGTTACTTCTTATTGAATGAATGGATATATTATTAGAATGTGTGGTTTTATGGATTCTTTCAATGTGACTTTTCCTGAGTTGATTTTTGAGTTGGAGTTTTTCTCTCATTTTATTTATGTTGCTATTCGTTGGGAACCAATATGTGTTCTTTTGTTCTTTACCTAAGTGGCAAATTGGTTAATGTTAACTTTGTCATGATTGATGGTTCTACTTGATGAGTCAAATTGAAAAGTTCTTTGAATTATGGGTATTCCGAGAGGAGAAAATAGAGGTTTCCCTTGGATTCTCGATTTAGTTCGTATCGAAGTTGTTGGTGTTGTTGAGTGGAGTTGTTGATCTTATTTTGGTGTATTTGCTCATTATATTTATATTGGAAATAGTTCTTTGAGGTCTTGCAATTATTACTGTCAGTTCTTTGATGGGGAAATCCTAGTGTAACTTTTTGAGAATCTTCCAGAGGTTTATTTTACTATTGGTTAATGTTCGTCCTTTTATGTGCCCTTGTTGTGGAAAATGTTTTGGTTTCATGTTTTTGAAAGGGTTGTATGGGAATCATGGAGATTTTTTATTATGTATTTATGGAAAGATGGGTAATGCCTTGCATGCTGCTCTATTGTGATATAATGTTCTTGTTATGTTGTACAATCCTTGGATTTTGGTTTTATGTTTTGAGTGTCTAGAGAGAGAGGGTGGCTCTAAGTGGGTGGTCGACGCACAAAGGGGCGCCAGGATAGCCCTCGTTAGAGTGAATTTAATAAGTGATAATTTGAATAATTAACTAGGGGGTGGGTAGAATCACATTAAAAAGATAATTGATGCCTCGTCCGCCTTTGAGTGCTACCACAGACTAAAGGGGATTGAGAAGGATGTGGTTGGCAAGATCGTTGCCTTGTCTTCATGAAAGGTTAACGGTTCCACATGAGCAACCCTATGGAGCGGCGCCTTGAGATAGGTAGCCTGGATAACCATAGATGGAGGCAGCTCCTAGCGCTCGGGATGCCTGGATAATTCGTCAGTAGATAGAGGCAGCTCCTTGCGATAGTGGTAGCCTAGATAATCCATGTTAAGCCATGCGATGACACTCTCCTCTAGCACTCCTTATTATGTTGCTTCTTTGGAAATCCTCTGGAAGTGGTTCTTTGTCTTGAATTGACGAAACATAATTATTTGATATGATTTATGGTTTTACCCTATTTTATCTTTGGTGTACTTTGAGGTCTTGTATGATCTCCTTGATATTTGACTTATGACCTTGTACCCTTGTGGTACTGTGATATGATGTTATTAGATTGGTTATTGCAATTTGGAATTGTGTCATGTTTATTAATGCAGTTTATTAGAGGTGTTTCATGATCATCCTTTCATTATTTGGTTACTGGTCATTGCTTTGATTTATGTGATGAGATTTATGACTCTTGGATGTGATTGCTTATGTCATTGTAATTCCTGAGTGTTATGATACTTTTGTATGACGTTGAGTCTTGTGGTTCTCTGCGTGGATGTTCTTGGTTGAGGTCTCTTTCTTGTTAGCTCTTAGCATGGGGGGTGGGTCTTCGGACTCACATTGTCGGGTGGAACATGCTAAGCACCCCGTTGGGTCCCCAGTCAAGGATCGAGAGGTGCAGATTGGTGCTGTTGCAGTGACTCCAGAGTTGTATCTGTCTTGGAGCCAGTTTTGATACTTGTATTTCTATAATTATTTGTATCATGGTATCTTGTGTATGGTTTCCATTCATATTTGGAATACTCTTGTATCATTGTACTTCTTAAACATTGTACTGTAATGTAATGTAACATTAAACCTTGTGTGGATATTGGCCATGGTGATTGTTATTTAATGTGTTAAGTTAATCATGTATATGTTGTATTTATGTTTTCAGATGGCTTCTTACCAATGAATTTTTCATGTATGTGTTATAGTTGTTATTGTTTACTTTATATCTTTGGGTTTTTTCTTTGTTGCTGTTGTATGGATCTAAGTCGCGTAATGACTCCTCGTGTACCTCAAGGGATGTATGTGTTAATGAATCTATTTAGATGAAATTCATGTTATGACTTAATATGTATTACATGTATGCTATGTTTACTTAAAAAAAAAAATTGTACGGTAATTTTCGTGCGATTGTCCTTTGGGGTTCGCACGGCGGGGCGTTACATGCAAAGTGGTGCAACTTTCATTTAATAACTCGTATGACCAAATGGACTGTCCCAACATGTCTAAATAGGTATGTTTATACTAGGAATGGTCCTCTTTCACACCCAAACACATGGAATCGCTCTGAGCTACGTTCAACCGGATCGATCCCTTAAGGGTCCAAAGTGCAAAATGGATGCAAACTTCAGCATGTTGTTAGTCTGATACCACGACACTTAGAAAATTCTCGTCTAATCCTATGGGATCATGTTGGCCCCCCCTACAATAATTTCTATCAATTTTTTCTATCTCAGAGGAATTTTCCTATGGTGGCAAATTTTCACTTGGGGCAAAAGTTGTCAAATGCTAGTAGTTGAAAGTTGCAAAGTGTTGCAACTTTCGTTTTGCAATTCATGTGACCAAAAAAAAAGTTCAATGCATCTAAATAAGTATGTTTATGTTAGGCATGGTCCTTTTTTGCACCTAAACACACAAAAATGCTTTGAGTTACATTCAACTAAATCAATCCCTTAAGGGTCTAAAGTGCAAAATGACTGCAAACTTCAGCATGTTGTTACTTAGATACCACGATGCTTAGAAACTTCTCATCTAATTCTATGGGATCGTGTTGGACCCCTCTACAATAACCTCTCATTTTTTTCTATCTCAAAGGAATTTTCCCATGGTGGAAAATTTTCACTTGGAAAAAAAATTGTCAAATGCCAGTAGTTGAAAGTTGCAAAGTGGTGCAACTTTTGTTCTACAACTTGTGTGACCAAATAGATTATTCTAATTCATCTGAATGGGTACGTTTACATTATACATGGTCCTATTTCACACCCAAAGACATGGAATCGCTCCAAGCTATGTTCAACTGGATCGATTCCTTAAGGGTCCAAAGTGCAAAAGGGAAGCAATCTTTGGCGGGCTATTAGTCAGAAACTGTGATGCTTACGAACTCTCTGTCTAAGCCTATAGGATCAAGTTGGGCCCCTCTACAATAACCTCTCTCAATTTTTGTTATATTAGAGTCATTTCTCTGTGGTGTCTAGTTTTCACTTGATGGAAAAAATGTCAAATGTAAGTAATGTAAAGTTACAAAGTGGTGCAACTTTTATTTTGTAATTCGTGTGACCAAAAAATTGCTCCAATTAGTCCTAATAGGTATTTTTATTCTATGAATGGTCCTCTTTCACACCCAAACACACATAATTTCTCTGAACTACGTTCAATCAACTTGATCCCTTATGATGGCATGTAAAATAATAAAAAAGAGAAACATACACAACGGTTGAGAAGTATGAGTTTTCCACACAAAAAATTTATGATCATTGTATTCTTGAAGTTAGTGGTTGTTGAAGAGTTTTAAGGAGAATATCAATCAAATATCTATGTTTATTTGTTAATTTTTGTGCATTTTCTTCATTTCTAGCTTGTGTGTGGGTCCGTACATCAGGAGTTTTATGTAAGATGATCTGAATCTATTGTATAATGGTTTTAGCTTTGATTAGAATACATTCTTGTGGAATTCTATTAAGTTCCAACCAACTTAGAAGTAGATTTCTAAAACAGGTATGAACTTTCTCATACAAGGGTTTGAGTGTAATATGTTAAAATAGGCCATTCCACCTATTATTCAAGCTATGTCTCGGTGGAATGGGCTTGATGTAAGTAGGATAGGGAGTAGAAAAAAGAAAATATAATTGGTAAAGGCATTGGAAGAGATTACTAACATTTCCCCTATTGAAAATTCAAAATTTAGGCCTTAAAAGCAAGGCTAGAAGAGGTGAAAAGAAGAAATTGCTTGAGAATAAGTTAGAATAGGTTGTAAATAGAGTGAGGTTGTGGATTTTGATGTGTTCAAAAGGTCTACAAGCATAGGGGAGGTCAAAAGTCTATTATGGCATGATTCCCTAGTTGGTAAAAGAGGGGTTTTCAATGAAAAAGAGAGGTTTGAGGGAGTAAAAGTGGGTAAAGTCAAGGGGAAGCATAATTGGTGGGCAATTAAGTTTGTGCAGGTAGAATGAAGAGTGTTGGAAGAGGTTTGGGTTTCGGTTCAAAGGTTCATTTTTCCGGTTTGGCCAAAATGTTTTGGAGGGGGGTTCAATTCATTTTGGGTTTGTTAGTACAAAAAATGTATGTAAAAACAATATATGTGCGTGTGTGTGTGTGTGTGTGTGTGTGTGTGTGTGTGTGTGTGTGTTTTCAATGAAAAAGAGAGATTCTTGAAGGGAGTAAAAGTGGGTAAAGTCAGGGGGCAGCATAATTTGGTGGTCAATTAAGTTTGTGTAGGTAGAATGAAGAGTGTTGGAAGAGGTTTTGAGGTTGTATGAGGTTTGGGTTTGGGTTCGGGGGTTCGGTTCACCAGTTTGGTCAAAAAAATTTGGAGGGGGGTTCAGTTCGTTTTGGGTTTGTTAGTACAAAAAACATGTAAAAACTATATATATGTGTGTGTGTGTGTATGTGTGTGTGTGTAGCCTAGAAGCATGAATTAGGATTAGAATATCGCATAACATTATATAAACAACAAAACCACCATAAAATTGAATTTCATTTAAAAAATGCATGATAAATATTCATCGTTCAAACTTGAATTGTGGTATCTTGATATACATAGTTTATTGATGCCAGGGTTCAATTTGTATGATTTTGAAAAAAGAAGCCAGTTGAGTAGAGTTATCAACATTCTTCAGAAATCATAAGAATTTATTTAATACACTAGCCATTTTGATGTCTTTTTTTAGTCTCAAACATTATTTTGTATCATTGTTACATTGATTTTGAGAGTGGTAGCTTAATATAGCTCCACAATACAAAATTTGGTTTACCTGTGCAGTGTAACAGTGGCATAGGTAGATTTTTCTTTGAAAGAACTAAAGGGTGACTGCACAATTAAAGTGTATAAACAAATATATTTTTGTAATATCAAGGATACTTTTTGAAATATTTCTATGAATCATTCAATGGAATACCAATTGAAAATGTTTTTATTGCTTTTACATAAAGTTGTTTAGCATCAATCAATTAATATTCAAGACAAACCATGAAGAACAATAATGATCAATGCTAGGGCTAACCAATTGATAAGTATACACGTGAATAATTCAAGCATGTACACGTGAATAAGGGAAGCACAAGTACTCAAAAACACATAAGCCTTGAAGTATACACATAAATACATAGTATACACAAATTAATACAAAGTATATGGGTATGTGCAGGATCATCATGGAAAAATCAGGCCCTTCAGTGGCAAAAAAATTAGAAAAATCAGAGTCAGGCAACTTGCCATACAAATTTGAAGAAGTTATCTATATTATTTCAAAAATATGTAAGAGTAGAATCTGTAGCAAATTGAAAGTATTTTCTAAACTACTAGGTTTGTTTAAAAAAAGAAGAAATCTATTTGTTAAAAATTTGAAATTTCAATGCAGTAGTACTTAAATTTCAGGGAAAAAATAAGTGTGTGTCTGTTTGACCACCCTAACCACAATAAAATGATAATATTTTTTATAATATTTTAAATATAAGTAGAGGACTCATGTCCCGATGCGATGCATATTTTTTTGTATTTTTTTTCTAAGTAAATAATTAATTATGATTTTTTATTACAACTTTGAAAAAATATAAAAAAATTGTATGTCTAACCACCATAACTTGGAAAGCTTCATGAAATTTAATTTTTCTTTTTTTAATCCTATTGTATGCGAACCATAGAATGTGACCCATGTTTTGGATTCAAAAAATGTGATATCGTTTGAAAGTTATAGATGTTTTTCAATTAGTTTATCAATCAGGACTTTAGTCATAATTTTAATAGAAGATTAATAATAATTGATTATTAAATTCAAAGTAAAGAATAATTTATATTGGTAAAAATCTGAGAATCTCCTTTAGAAACCCTTTTTGTTTCATCAATTTTGGGTAAAAAAAAATCATCAGCTACATACCCATCATATTGCCACTTTTTGGTCCATCATGATCCTGCACATACCCATATGCATGAATACAAGGTATATGCATGAAAAAATATAAGTCATAAAGTATACATTGGAACACACGTAAGTCACAAAATATACACATAAGTTGTAAAGTATACACTTGAATACACATAACTCATATCTATTGAACCATGAATTTATAATGTAAATATGGACACCATCGATAAAAAAGATTTGTATTAACCAAATAGCCATGTACGCATACATCAATATATGTCAATACAAGTATAAAATATAGGTACAAAATAGCCATATAGGCTTACAAGAATGCCATATAGGCATACAATGTCAAATATATCCAATACAAAATATGTACAAAACTACCAAGTAGGCATACAATAAATGGCTCTGGAATCAAAATTCATTGCTCTCCATGCTTTGGAAATAAATTATTTCTCTTTGCTTGTTGATCAGATGGCGATAGGTCTATCACTCATTTGTGTTGTGCTCGAGGAGGGCTCCTCTTGCTCCTCCTAGTGTTTAGTTCTTAGTGAATTTTTAACTGTTACAATAAGAAGTAAAGACATTAATATATAAAAATTACATTATAAAAAATAATATATTTAACAAAATAATCACTTACCACCATCTCATGATCACTCTTCACAAGGGAAATATTCGCACATCCATGATGAGGCATGCTTAAGCCCTATATAAACCATCCAAATAGAAATTAAACTATGAATCAATAATGGTTTTATTTTTCACTAACATCTATAACAACGAAGGTAAATTGAAACACTCAAACACTGATCTCCATTTCCCTCATCACATTCAGAGGTGTTTCAACTTGCAATATCTAAAAATAAAACAAAAAAATATTCAATCACAAAAACTACAATAGTGATCCACGTCATGACTTATAATGTATGAGATAATGAGCAAAATTTTGAGTACTTATTAAACTATATATTTCTGACTATCATGCTTACTATTTTCCCTATCCATATCTTGTTTGAAAGCATGCATTTTTAGGCTTTTACCCATAGCAGCAAGCCATTGAACTGTTTGATAAAATGCTTTCGCAAACATGTATGATAATTATGGTTGCATAGAGAAGGCAGTGAACTGTTTGAACAAATGCCTCAAAGAAATGGGATCTCGTGGTGATGGAATACCATTACAAACCAATGCACATCATGAAATTCCATCACCATAAGACAACATTTCTTTTAGAAATTTTTTTAGACAGTTCATTTCCTTCTCTATGGTTTTATTGCTTGCTATTATGCTTTGATAGAAAATTTTCCAAGCATCCATAATTTGTTGGAAAGCACCTATTTTAGGCTTTTAGCCATAGCAACAAGGAAGTGATTAGTTTGATAAAATGCTTTGGTTCACATGTATGGAAAATGTGGTAACATGGAAAAGGTGGTGAGATGTTTAAAGAAATGCCTCGAAGAAATGTGGTCTCATGGTGATGGAATGGCATTCCATCACCATGAGACCACATTTCTTTGAGGCATTTTTTCAACCTACTAACTACCTTGTCTATGCTTTGATAGATTTTTTCCTAGCATCCATAGTTTGTTGGAAAATACCTTTTATAAGCTTTTAGCCAAAGCAATGAGGTAATGAACTATTTGATGAAATGATTTGGTATATATTTATGGAAAATGTGGTACAACATAGAAAATGTGATGAGCTATTTGAAAAAGTGGTGGAGGTGCACCTTTACAAGAGCATGCCTCCATGAGGAAAATTTAGGATTTTGAGGTTGTATAGTTATTGTCATGATGTAATAAGGATTAAATAGCCATTTTTGAGTTTGTAATGGTCTTTGGTAGTCATTTTAGGGATAAATTATAAAGTTGCAGAACCTTAACAAAAGTTGTCAATCAATGTTTTAAAAATGCAAAAAGGTGCCAAGTGGAGGAATATGAAGAGTCAAGGTAGTTGTAGAGGAAATATTAGGCGCTTAGGAAGTTTAAATGATTGGGAAAGTGTTTAAAAGATGTGATTCATCATTGTTAGCTATTATTGAAGCATTTTGAAGGAGAAAACTAATAAAATGTCATTATTATATTGTTATTTTATGTGTTGTCCTACATCATCTGCTAGTGTAAGGTTTCGTGTAGGTGGTAGTGCATCTATAATGTGTGTGAATTGAAGGAGTTAGGTGTTGGAATAAATTTAAAACTAATTTGAGAGTTTGATATTGAGTTTCAAGATTTTGGTGGCCTAATTTCTCTAGGCAGTTAGAAAATAGGAGCTAAGGGTTTGATTGCCCAAATGAACTAAAAATTCCATTCCACCTTTTTTTAGCAATTTTTTCTTGGTGGAATGGACCATTCTGAAGTATGAGTCGGTTTAGAAGGTAAGGAATTGGTTTGGTGAAGTTTTTGTGTGAGTTCTCCTCGCTGCCCTAGTGAAAAACCAGTTTTGGTGCCTTTTAAACAAGGCTAGAGTGAGTGAAAAGAGGACAGGGGTTTAGAAGTGGATAGAATCTAATGAAATCTATGAGAGTAGGTGAATGGGAGGGTTTTTAGAAGATCTAAGAGGTTGTAAGTGGTCAGAGAAGTGAATAAGTGAGAAACCCTAGGTGAAAGAGGGTGAAAAGTAGTGAAAAAGAGTGATTTTATGAGGAAAGTGTATGTAGATCTTTGGGGAAGCACTATTTGAGGATGGAATGAACATGTAAATGCATAAATAAGACTGATTGAAGTGATTATAATTTTTTGAGAGGTCAAGGCATAAGATTTTCAATAAGCCCTAATTGATTCTAAGGAAAGTGAGGGTTTTATGAAAAGGGGTCTAAATGAGCGAGAGACCTGAAAGTTGAATAATATGAGGTTTTCTTGGTTGTATTTTGAATTTTTGGAGGTTTCAAGTGTTTTTTGTGTGTTTGGAGAGGTGTCTCTTTAAAAAAGAGGCCTAATTGTGGTCTAATTCAGTGTTAAAATCCAGATTTGGGATAATTGCTCCAAAAGAGTTGCAAGTGAGTTTTAGATATGTGAGTGCAGGCCATAATGGGTGCCTAGTTTGGAGCATAGAAAAGGAAGTGAACTATTTGAAAAGATGCCTTAGTAAAATGTGGTCTCATGGAATGCCATGACAAGTAAATGCAATTGGAAGCTTCTCCTAGACTTATTACTTACGCTATGTGAAGTAATTGCATCACTACTTATGTTGTCTTTCTAAACAACAATATTGTAGTTGAAATTTTGTCATCTATCAGCATCTAGTTATTAGTTATGGAATATGAAGTAATGCTTTGAGTTTGAATGATGTACAATGCAACATAATCAATGATATGAATATAAACTACACAAATCTATTAAGTACAATTCATTAGTTAAACTCTTTATTCTATTACCTATGTGAAGGTTTGACTAAATCCACTAGCACTGGGAGGTGTTCCCTCGAAACCTCTAATATTAGCCTATTCAACATACAAAATCACATATTAAAATAACATTCATAAAACAATGTTATTAACATGTAATAGATTTATAATTGTTTACTAGTTACATACCCCACCAATAAGTGTACTACAAAAATAAGTAAGTGTAGGGCCAGTGTATCCAATATCAACACTGTGACCCTACAAGTTTAGTAAAATTATAAAAAATAAATTAGTTAATCTTGCATTTCAAAATTAAAATTTAATAAATTAAATTCAATGAACATGCTAAATTTTACTTGAGCATCATGCAAAATGTCAGCTTCCCTCTCCATCTCCATAGCTACAGACAGATCCTGTGTAGTAGCCTCTTGAATGTTAGTGGGGTCATATGAACAAGTCGCACTACAAGATTGACACACATGGGATCGAATCCCACCTGTCAAAGACTCCCCTAGATGGTGTTGTACAAGAGGGCTAGCATGTTGGATGACACTTTGTGTCAAAGAGATGATGTCTTGCAGAGTCTCTACATCAGCACTCTCCTTCGTGATGGAAGGGATGATGATGTGCTCATGAGGCATCCTAGCGAGAGGTCATCTCATTTGCCGCATAGGGTCTACCTGTGCACTGGATCTATCTTGTGCTGACCCCCCACCTCTCCACTAGAAGTCCATCATATCAAAATAATTTAGGATTTTGTTCAAGATGAACTCAATGTATACTTTCCTAAGGAAATACTGCGGGACTTCACAATTTTTGCATGGTGGGTCATCAGAAACCATGTACCACCTATCCCAAAAATATTTCCTAATCTCTTGGTGGTGGCACCAATGAATAGGAAACCTCTTCGCATTGAGGGAGAGATTTGCATTTGACTGTGGGTCAATGAATGATGCACACAAATCACCTGGGTATGTGCAGGATCATCATGGAAAAAATAGGCCCTTAAGTTGCAAAAAATTTAGAAAAATCAGAGTTAGGCAACTTGACATAAAATTTGAATAAGTTATCTATATTATTTCAAAAATAAGTAACAATAGAATTTTTAGAAAATTGAATGTAGTTTCTAAACTACTAGGTTTGTTTAAAGAAAGAAAAATCTATTTGCTGAAAATTTGAAATTTCAATGTAATAGTACTTAAATTTCAGGGAAAAAATAAGAAGTAGGTGTCTATCGACCACCCTAACCACAATAAAATGATAAAATATTTTTATAATAGTTTAGATATAAGTAGAGGACTCATGTCCCAATGTGATGCATATTTTTTTGTAATTTTTTTCCAGGTAAACAATTAATTATGAATTTTTTATTACAACTTTTAAAAAATATAAAAAAATTGTATGTCTGACCACCTTAACTTGGTCAAAACTTCATGAAATTCAATTTTTCTTTTTTTAATCCTATGGTATGCGAAGCATAGAATGTGACGCATATTTTTGGACTCAAAATATGTGATACCGTTTGAAAGCTATAGATGTTTTTCAATCAGCCTATCAATTAAGATTTTAGTCATAATTCAAATAGAAAATGAATAATAATTAATTATTAAATTCAAAGTAAAGAATAATTTATATTGGTGGAAAGATGAGAATCTCCTTTAAAAACCCTTTTCATTTCATCAATTTTGGGTTAAAAAAAAGTCGTTAGCCACATACCCATCATATTGCCACTTTTTGGCCCATCATGATCCTGCACATACCCACCTTTTGTAATTTTTAAATCTTTTACATTTTTATATGATAATTTATCTTGGTAAAAAGGGGCTAGCCACCTGCCTCCTATCTTGCCAACTAGTTAATTTTTTTTTATTGAATCTACATTTTTTAACATATCTTTTAGTGAAGTTGACATGGTCATTCTTTCCGCAGTTGAACCGTTTGGATTGTTCAACCACCCAATTAAATCATCAATTTGTTTTTTATTGTTCTCAATTTCACCCATTAAATTTTTTTGAGTGCCAGAAGGTTATTGAGGGATTGGTTGAGGAGGTTTTTGTTGTGGTTGAGGATTTTGTTCTTATTGTGGATTTTGAGGAGGGTTTCCAAGTTGATTAACATCTCCTACAAATTCAAAAACTAAATATCAAATACAACTTAAAACTAACAAATTAAAAAAAAATAGTCCTTACCTCTTTGACCTCCTTGTCGACGAGGCAACATCCTAGAGATGAATCAACAACCATTGATGAATATTTTTGCAAAAGAGTTCCTCCTAGAATGCGAGTGCAAAATTATGGGGTTTTTGGCCACGAGCAACAATAAAAACATAGTTAGAAATGAAAATGAATTCAACATCTTTTTTTTTTCTTTTAACATGTCATAATGCGAGAGTGTTATAATGTGCTTCATTATGGGCTTATGATGGCCGAGCCTTAGGCTCAACACACCAAGCCATAACGTGAGTGCATTATAATGTGCTCGCATTATTGGTTTTTAATTTTTTTAAAAAAATTGGCCACAAAATTGCTACCCATCTTCATACATCCGCCCCCAAATCGGGTCCTAAATGCACTAAAACACACTATCATAGATTTGAGAAACATAAAAATGTGTGAAAAAAAATTCAAATTACAAAATTTAGTTTCTCAAGGTACGTACCAGAGGTCCATACATGGTAGGGTGGTTGTGTCATCAAACTCACTCGAATCGATGAGTGTGGTATGGGATCACCATTTTGTTAAATTTCTCAATCAGCTCAATCACTCAATTACAAATGAATTCAAATGAGCTCCTTTTTCATCTTTTAATCTTTTAAAAGATGTAAATGGAGTGCAATTAAGTGGGATTATTTTTATTTTCAAAAGGGCATCAATTAATCAATTGGCAAGGTCATTCGTCTTTATTGGGAGATCAATCGTCTCAATATCCTAAAAATTTGAAAATCCTCATAAGATCATCAAAACATCATAAAAATTCTAAAAATTCTAAAAATTCAAAATTTCTCGATTTATCTCCTGAGGGGGCACACATGCATCATGACTAAAAAATTAGCGTCTCGGGCATATAATTTTTTTTTTATCAACACTATCAACATTTTTTTTCTATGAAGCAACATGTCACAAATACATCACTTCAAAGAGGGGAAAAATGCATACACTCAAATTTGGTATAGGGAATTAATTAAATACAAGTTATTTAATTAATAAACTTTTTATTCTTCTACTTATAAATAAATTGAAAATTTTATTTATATAGTTCATTTTCTTTAATTCTTTCTATTCTAAATCATTTTCTTCATATCTTAATTAAATGGAAAAATTTAATTATTATTTTTTATTTAATTAACCTCTTCTCATTAAATTTGAATTTTAAATTTGAATTTAAGCACATTTCTACTAACTTCTTCCCACCTTCCACCTCATCATGTGTCTCAAGAAATTAAATATTTTTTATTTAATTTGGAATTTATCCTCAACAAATTCAAACTAATCTGGGACACTTGACCTTAATCTCCATTTTATTCCTCTTCACACTTGGTAGTTTGTTCTTATGAAGGGAACACACTCCCCTTTTCTCTCTAAGCTCTTCATCTTCAATCATCCATTGTCTAGATCGAATCTAGACCGTTGATTTCTTCCACCGAGGCTCATTCCTGGGAAAATCTATAAATAGGCCCTCATTTACAGCAAAAGAGAGAGAGAGCTAGGCATTTGTAGCAATTACACTCTACAAAATTTTAATTAGCATTGTCATTTTAGTGAGAATTCTAGAATTAGCATTTTAGCATCAAGTAGTTTAATCATGGCATTTTTATTAGCAACATCTTAATTACATAATTTTCATATAGCAACATCATAGCAACATCATTATATCTTTGTATATCATCTATAGCTAGTTTATCAATCATGTAATGTAGGAAACATCTCTTGTATTTCTAGCATCTCTCATTCTTTAGGTTGTCATTTGGAAAGTCATGTGCACAAACAATCTGAGAGAAAAATTACTTAAAGAATCCTTGGAGATAGAGGACAATGAGATGCCATTAAGGAATTGTTTGTTTTCATTTGGTTATTATTTGAATTCCTTGATATAATGTTTCATTGGTGTGTTGTATAAGTTTTACTTGTGTATTCACATTATTCATACACAGAAGAAATTACAATGACTTCCAACATTGAAAGAACTCTAGGGTCTCAAAAGATGAATGTTGGACTAACACTCCCTTCCGAGGGCATATACCTGGAAAGTGGCAAGGAATCAGACGTTGCTAGTGAAAATGGAGGTAGATAGTTGAAATTTTCTTCCTCTGTCATCCTTCTCTTTACTTCACTAATTAAAGAAATAGCATGACTGAAGCTTTTAGTATCACTTAACTCGATAGAATTTGTTAGAGTAAATATCATATTTATGCTTAAGTTTACTTAGGTTTGTATTTAGATTAATTTTTGCATTTAGTTACTCCCAAGTAGTTTTTCCCATGCTGGGAAGTTTCTCACCCATCTATGCATTTTCATGGATTTAAAATCCTGTAACATTATGTAATTTATCATCTCATTCATTTTGTTTTCTCTAGTGAAATAGCTTGTGTGCTTCTCTCACTTATTTTTGAAGGTTTATTAGTAGATGATCTTCCTAGGTTATTTGCTTTATCATGGTATCAGAGCCACCCAATCTGCAACTCCTTCCTTGAGGGTTTTTGTTGGAGATTTTTTGAGATTGATTATTTTCTAGAGATTGTTTTGGCATTTGAAATTTTTAAAATTTAAAAGTTTCCTATCTTTGATTTTCCTCTTGTTCCCAAGATTTCGTGCAAGAGGTTGTGTTGGAATTCCTAAAGAGCCACAATAAGGTTAGTGGAGAGTATTTTTTTTGCACCCAATACTTGAGCAAAGAGGCTACATATTTCTTGTGTGTTGGTCATAATTTGTTGATTGGAGAGTCAATTGATCTACAAGAAGCTATCAAAAGTGCTCCAGTAAGACGAATTCAAAGCCGTTATTCTGAATTTGAAAGAGGCTTTGAGCAGTCATGACATTTTTTGTTGGGCAGTAGGTGTGATTTTGTCAATTATTGAGAAGCACACGTTTTGATTAGAGGCCACAGACATCAAGCGTAAGTTTCACTATTGTGCAATCTAACTTGGAGAGGCATGTTCCTATTGAAGGGAGCCATGATATTTTGGAGCAGCTGATTTCAATGCTTTTAGAGTGGGTTGCAATTTGTGGAGAGGTGGTTTCTCTTTCTATAGGCCATTATTTTTCTCCTAAAGAGGAACGATTTAAATATTTGAGGGTGTGATTCTTCTCCTAGAGGCCACATTTTTTTTTTTGCAAGGTTTTCTCATTGCTAGAGGTGGTGTTTTTCTTCATTCTTAAAGGTTGCTTCATCCATCTATTTTGGATGTCGCTTCAAAGCATTCAAGGCACTGGAAAATGGCAAAAGAGGAGGTTGTGCAACCCGTGAGTTTTTGAGGAGTGGTATTTTTTTCTAACTGCGCCCAGTGGAATTTGATTGGCATTCAAGGGGCATTTCTTTTTGCCAAGGTCGATAATCTTCCTCTAGAAGCCACATTTTTCATCTAGGAGAAGGTGATTCTTTGTCTTTGGTTGGCAAATTTTGTTGCCCTTTCGAGGGCTCAATTGTTGTGAGGAGGCTTGATTTTTGTTCTCTTCTAGGCATGATATCCTCTATCTGCACTGATTTTTCCTATTTGGAGCCATTCTTGATTGAAGAGCAATCTTTGCCTGATTCTCATTCTACAGTGCCCTTTGGTTTATTAGTAAATCTTTTTTTTGAAACCTTATGGGTATGTGCAAGATCGTGATGGGCCAAAAAGTGGCAATATGAGGGGTATTTGTAGGGTATGTGGCTAATGATTTTTTTTTACCCAAAATTGATGAAACGAAAAGAGTTTTTAAAGGAGATTCTTAGCTTTCCACCAATATAAATTATGTTTGACTTTGAATTTAATAAATAATTATTATTCATTTTCTATTTCAATTACGACTAAAGCCCTAATTGATAAGCTGATTGAAAAACATCTCTATCTTTCAAACGATATCACATTATTTTAATCTGAAACATGTGTCACATTCTATGCTTCACATACTATAGGATTAAAAAAAAAAATTGAATATCATGAAGTTTTGACCAAGTTAAGTTGGTGAAACATACAAGTTTTAAATTTTTTAAAAGTTGTAATAAAAATTTCATAATTAATTATTTACTTGGAAAAAAATTACAAAAAAATATGCATCACATGTGGACATGAGTACTCTACTTATATCGAAAATATTATAAAAATAACTATCATTTTATTGTGGTTAGGGTGGTCTGATAGACACCTACTTATTTTTTCCTTGAAATTTAAGTACTATTGCATTGAAATTTCAAATTTTCACTAAATAGATTTTTTTCTTTTTAAAATAAACCTAGTAGTTTAGAAACTACATTCAATTTGCTACAAATTATATTGTTACATATTTTTAAAATAATATAGATAACTTATTAAGATTTTTATGTCAAGTTGCCTAACTCTGATTTTTCTAAATTTTTTGCTACTTAAGGGCCTGATTTTTCCATGATGATCCTGCACATAGCCTTATATTTTATAAATTTTCCCCTAAATATTTCACTTTAGGGTTTCCATCTTCCTCGTGGCTATTTTTTGCTAGGTGTGAGAAAAATTCACTTTTTTTGACCATTGCGAAAGTTATTATACCACATTGGTAGCGTGGAGGACCTTTTTGCTATTCATAAAGCATTGCAGAGTGATTGTTTGGTGTGAGCAACTCTCACTGGCTCCAAAGAGGCTAGCTTATGTGTAGTGATCAATACTTAGTGATTGTTCCTAGACAAAAATTGGTTTGCTAGTGGCTTGGTGAGCCCTGATTGGGTGGGCTAATTTATTTTTCTATCAAGGATGAACATGATTGTATGATCTGATCGAGAGTTCCATAAGATTTTGAAAATGCCTCTTTAAACCTTTTTCTCATTTTTACATATTGTAGTGTCCCTCCATTCTCATAGTGGATGTGCAGGAAATTTGGCTTTGGAACTTGGAGATGAAAGTAAAATAATAGAGACATTTAAAGGTATGTGCTAATGATGTTAAACAATTGATATTGTATATCATAAATTTATGGACTAAGTAAAAAGGTTAGGAAATAATTTATTATATGTATTTAAGAATATATTTATTATGATGTGTGTGTTTAGACATAACCATTACTATGATGTATGTTATTAACATATTGATGTGATGAAAGTGTTTTGTTACCTTTGTGGTTTTCACTTGATTCTAATATATTATTATTGTGTTGTCATATTATTATGATTTTGATTATAGTTATCTTTATTATTATAAAATATACTAATTTGTGTTCAAGTTTTGTGGTTGCAAGATGGGGCATGAGCTTCTATTACTGTTTTAGTGAGTATGATGCATATTGTTATGTTATTGTTATTATGCAGAGATTTACTTGGATAACTGAGTGATACAGTAGTATGTTTGTTAGGATAAGTGGAAAGGGCGGCATCGTACCATTGGATGTATGAGAGACATACGGGAATGAGATACGATTGCTTGAGCCTCTTTCCTACTGCTTCGGCTATTATGCACATGTGCTCTAATTTGTATGTTTAAGTGAACAGGTACTAGGCTACGTCTCTACCTAAATTAGCAGGTCTGAGCGTGCCTCTAGTCCCAATGGTCGTTGAGGAGATAACATCTAGGCCCAAATTATAATCTAACCCTAGCCATTGTTCTCAATTAGAGACAATTGATGAAGAATGTGTTAACTTTTTTAGATTGTCATGAAACAATGTCCGATCTTCTTTACCCTATGTTTGGAGTGTTGCATTTATTCGATTGTTTCTTATGTGATATGTGATTGTTTGATTTTGTTGTCTAACCTTAGTTTTAGATCCCAACTTGTTGGTGTTAAATCTTGTAGTTAGTTGTGTTATTATGATTGTGATTAGTATTATTTATCCTTTGATGTGAATGTTGCTCTTTCATGTGAAATTATTTTATGATTTATATTTTACCTTAGTTTGTGAGTTATTTGAGTGAAGTTAGATATTGAATCTATTATATTTATTTTTATGATTTTTATTAATGTGTTTAAGGTGTAATATAATATTATCCATAAGTGACATTTATTTATGTTATATTTTATTATGTTATTATTTTGAAGAATAATTATTTAATTATTGTTTATTATTTATTTAGTATTTGATTATTGTTTATTGAGTAATATTTATTTTACTCTTGTTTAGATATAATTTTTGCATTATTAGTCTTTTGATTCATTTTATTAAAATGGTCACTTAATTTATATTTTATGGAGTCTTTATGTGGTTTTAATGATTTAAAATATTTCCTATGTGATAGTTTTATGGGTGAGGGGTATTTTTCTATTATAAAATTATGTTTTGAGAGTCTATAACCCACTCTAATTACTCTATTATAAAAAGTGACGAAAATGGAAGTTAAAAGGGTGGCTGGGAGGTTGTCTTTTGGTCTTTTGAGTTTTGAAACTATTCTTTTTATTTGGGAGGAGAAAATAATTGGTGGCTCTTTTTGTTGGGTTATTCTATTTTTTGGCTTGCATGTTGGAATTGGATTTGGATTCTTTTCGGGAGAGATTTTTCTATGCTGCAAAGAGGAGAGAGCAATAAGAAATTTGTGGCAATTTGAGGGTTTTGAAAGTTGAAAACTTTGGAGCTCAGCATCAAATTTCTGTCATTCCTAAGCGTTCGATCCAGGTTGGATTTTCAGATCTTTTGTTAAAATTTTCTTTTGTATGCATGAATGATTTGATTGATTTATTTCTTTTGAGTTTTGAAAATAAATATTTGATAGTTTTATTTTGTGTGTGAATAAAATATTTGTTTATTCTAAAATAAAAGTGAATACCTGTTATTTATTTTCTGTTATTCACAGTAAAATGGTTTGCGTGTGTCCCTCATAACTCTGTTTTTACAAACTGGGTTAGTGAGATTTTTAATGAGTTTTTTCATCTTGTTATCGTTTAAATTCTGTCCAAAAATCTTAGAAACCCAGATCGTATTTTGTAAGATATCATTGAAATACGAGACTGCTATCAAGTAGCTCCTCTATGACTGCAAATATCTTCATTTCTCCCTGTAAACAGTCATTGAAAGATTGAAATTTTAGATTTATAGGGGTTTGAAAGGGCTTAAATTAATTTTAAGATTTTTTTTTTTAATATAAAATCTGATTATTGAGTTATTCCTTTTATCATTTGACTATAATCGAATATTGTCGAAAAGAGGGTTTTTATGAGAGCTATCTATTGTTTTGTGTTTTATAAATTTATGATTTACTTTTGGTCAATTTTGTCCGCATTGCTGAGTAGTCAATGACTAAATCTACAATGGGTATTTTACAGATTTTGATTTTGAGTTGATATGACTGTTTTAGGGCTGTTTTATTGTTGACAAATCTAACTATTGTCAAGTGAGAATTAGTTTAGTGTTAAAAGTTGTATTTGAGGGTATAACTATAGTATTTGATCTGTATTGTTTTGTACCATTTTTATTTAATTTTATTTACTATTTTCATATTATAAATCCTTTCATATTTGTGAGATCTTATATTGAAACTTCTATATTTGTAAAGATCAATTATGTTAAGGATGTGCATTGTTGGTCTTGATTGTGAATTACTAAACTTCAGTGAGTTATTATGTTATAATATTGTGAGATTGATGTAACATACTTTATTGTAGTGTTGTAGTTTTATGATAAGTTTTTTTAATTTTCTATATGTTTGTGTTATGTGAATGAGTCTATAGAAGTACCTAGAAGTATTTATGAAGTTATTGTAATTTTTAGTTGATTCTTATTTTAGTAGTTTTCTTGAGATGTTTAGTGTCAGCCACTTGTGGTTTCTGTTATGTTGTTTGCTTGTTTGTGGGGCCTAGTGTTGTCTCCTAGCACGGAGGGAGTGGGCCTCAGGGTTCCACGTGGTAGGGTGGTATTTCTGAACCATCCATTGGGATTTAGGTGGTGCAATTCGTGCGCAATGTGGAGAGTCTTTCCTTTTGCTTCACTCTATAGTTGAATTTATGTGCAGGTGATATTTTCATAAAAAAAAATTATGTTTAGTGTATCTTATACATATGTACCTCTTAGATTTATAAATCGTATTCATGGTAGCATTCTTGTATAAGAAAAGTGAGTGAATTGTTACAATTTTGATTATACACATTTTTACTATTGTTTAGTATGTAATAGAGAGGTTTAGTGTAAAAATGTTGTATTTATAATGCATGAGTTTAATTAAGTAGTAGATATGATATATCTTTATGTACTTATTTTATAACATTGATTAAGAATAGATTTATATTGGCATAGTGTTAGATGTGGTTTGAAGATAATTTTGATATGTTATCATATGTAATTTGATGTATGAAATTAATTTACATTCAAGTGTTAGTAAAATATGGTCATAGTGTATCAAATATGTTCTTTAGGCTTAATTAGTGTAAGTGTGTCTTAGTAGCGACGTTAGGGGACCATGGTGGATAGGTGTGCCAATGGGTTATGTTCAATATTACTTTTATGTTATCATATGATTATAATATCATGTTATTGTAATGATGTCATTCATATTAATTGGTTGAGTTGCATTAGTTAGTGTTACTTTAGTTTCTTTAAAAAAAAAAATTGGCTTGGTGTTGATGGTCTTTTGTATTAATCCACTTGGTCCCTTTAGCGGGGCGTTACATCTGGTATCAGAGCCAGTGTTGCAGCATTGGGATTTTTAGTTAATATTGTTGCCCAGGTCTTGTTATAGTAACTTTTCTTATACATGTGCTAATGAATGTTTGATGTGTGACTAAAAAGTCATAGGGACCCTTGTGTTAGATAGTTTGTTTTAATCTATACATTTAGTTGAGACGTTAGATAGAGGATTATACACTTTGTATATTCTCTTGTTGGGTGTGATTCCTTATATGTTTGTAACTATTGTTTTTTTTTTGGTGACTTTGTTTCATTTCTATGACTTTTAATTCCTTGAAAGTGTAAATTTAATCTTAAGATGTATTTGTGGGTTTAGATTAACTAGTTGTTAAGTTCGCTTGTGGATTTCCTTTGTTTGACTAAAGGTGCATTAAGAAAAGATGTTATTTTGTGCAGTTGGGCTACTTAAATCATTTTATGTAAGTGGAAATGTATGTTATGTGGTTAAAAGGGAAGTCCTGACCTGAGTATGTCATCTATTTGTGTGTTTTTCTATATTTTGTAGGAGTGTTTACACCCATATGTTGTTTAGTGCATTTTCATAGTGTTAAGAATATATTGCATGTAAAATGGTTCTTAGAATAGATTAGGAAAAATATGTAGGTGGTTTATAAATGAATTATTGTCGATATTTTGTGATCGTTATAATACATGTTGAGTGATGTAATGAATCTTAATTTTGTTTTTAGCTATGTTTATAAATGGAAAACTTGTCTATGAGTGGTACTTAAAATTTGGGTAGAAAGTATGATTTATTTTTCCTTTGTATAGATGTTTTGTTTGGAAATGTTGCATTTGCAAATTGCTTGCATTGAATTAAAAATTATCTTGTTTCTTCTTCATCCTAGCCCACATATAATTAATAAAAATAAATAAATAAATAAATAGTATTAAACAACATTATAATAGAAAATCATTTAGGTCTTAAACTTGTGTGCTTAAACCTTGACTATGAATCAAAGAAATTATATTTGAATTTACTTGAGTGGTGGACTATATATTTTTTTTTTTGAAATTGTACTCCTTATTTATGGTTAATGCATAAAAAATAAATTATGAATGAGACTGAGCGTAGTTGCTAGGTATTTAATCTATGTATTTGGAAATAAATTTATGTGAATAAGTTTGCATTATATGATATGATATGTTTTTATTGGAAATGACTATTTTGTGGAATAAATAAGATGCTAGTGCATAGAACTAAGTTTGTATTTTGAGAAATCATGAGGACTATATTGGTATTTGAACATCTTGTTTATTATGTATAGCGGAAATCTATGATATAATGTCCTTTCTTACTTCTATATAAATAGAAAAGATTTATCTATTGAATGTTTTGTATGTTGGATTGTTATGTGGGGGTAACATGTGAAACAATTAAGCTTAGGTATCAGATATGGATGTTTGAGTAGGCATAATCACTATGCAAAAGTTTAGTGTTACTAGTATTGGCCTGAGATAAAGTTTGAGAGAATGTGGGATTGTGTTTTGAAAAATAAATATGTGATGTCCTTTTGTTCTGTAAAAATTTGAATAACTTGTGTATAACTAGTTGAACTCCGGATACACGAATAATGGTGTGGAAGTATTAATGATTCTTAGATGCATTTAAAATTCATGCTACTTATGTAAAAAAATTTAGTGTGGAGGAAAAATCAGTTTGCATATGCATATGTTATAAGGATAAAATATTATGTCGAATGAATAAAAGTGAGTGCGAACTTATTTAGTAGAGTTGATAAGTGATCACAATAATCTTGACATTAACATATCAACATCATGTGATATATGGAAAAGAGTAGAGTGAAAAAAAAGATGATAAAGGGTTATTGACATATGTAATGATATGAATTACATGGATTATGGAAGTAAATGTTCTTATAGAATTATGTATGTAATTTTATCCCTTGTAAATGTGAGAAACCAGTAACTGTACATTGGTTGAGTGTTGTGAATACCCCGTACTTGCTTTGTGTGCCCATGGGATGGTGATACTGTGTACCCATCCATGGAGAAAATTATGTATTTATTGGTGTGGGATTAGCCATACCTTTATGTGTTCTTGTATGTTTGTTACCTGATTGAGGGCCAACCCACATGTGGTTGAAATTTATATATGAGTAGCCAAAAGATAGTTTCACAGATTCTTTTCTTTTGGTTCTCCAGTCCCTCAATCCGTGTAGGGGTAGTAGCTGCCACAAAGTTCCTTGAGCGGAGTGTGCAGCGTACGCATAATGTGACATAGAGCAATTTTAGCTCAATCGATCCTGAGGCAACGTACTCACTACTTCCCCTTATGATGGATCAAGGTACTTGATCCATATGTGTGAGCCTAATTCCCATAGTTTTGAGTATAGCAGCATTGGTTTGTTAGTATTTGTCTGGCCGTCCATAGGGACGTTGAGCTGACATTAGCGAGTCAACCTCGTCTGTATGAGAGGTGAAGCTCGAGTAGCCCCATATTGATATACTTATATATGTATTATATATACCGTATTCGCACATGTTCTGACATAATGCAATGGATACGATGCCACACCCCACTGATGTTCCGACACAGTGTTGGTGATGATGCCGTGTTGCTGATGGTAGTGAGCTGGGCTCGAGGACACGATGCCATGTGCATAGACACGTGAAGGTGCACTATGAGATTTTGTTATGATAGCCTACTTGTGTGATGAGTGTAATGGGGCCTCACACACTTGTAGAGGGAATACTCATGTTTGCTTTCGACATTGTTTGGGTCGGTTAGCATATGGGTATGTCCTAGCCATGTATACCTCTGGCTGCGGCGAGTACCTACGTGTGCCTTCTCCACAAGGTATCGCTATGCGGGGTGTGTCTAGCATGTGCCTATTTCTGTGGAGCCACAGACACACTGCCATGCGGCATACGACCAGTGCGTGCCTTCTCTGGTTGGTGTATGACCATGCCGCACTGAGATGCGATGCGGGATGGGGGTCGAGGTGCACATCCCATGCGGATAGCCAAGGAGTGCGAGGGCCACTTGGCTAGTCCATGTCGCGTGACGACGCGAAGCAGGGTGTAGCCGAGGAGCACACTCTGGGTCATGTGGATAGCGTGCTCACTCTGCACCACATGGGGGCTATTGTATAGCCAGACGTTGTTCCCTCCTTCCTCGTTTGGTGGCTAGTATCTAGTCACGCAGTGTTGTATAGTGCAATTTCTAAGATTGTGAACTTTCTTTATAATTATTGATGATTTTCTAGTGATTGTGAAGGCCGACACCTTATTTATATTTGATTGTGATAGTTTAGCCACACCTTGTGATCTTATTTGTTTGTAGCCCTCGTGGTTACATTTGATTTAGTGTTGAAATTGTGCACATTTATTTATTTATTGTTGAAATTAAACTTTTATTTTCTTTTATTTATGACTTTAGCGGCTAAACTAATTTATCCTTATTGTTTTCGATGTCCGTCATTTGTCGTATTGTGATTCCTCTCCAAGGATGTATGAGGCAAACTTGGTGAGTGTATACAAGGAAGTAGATGCAGGGAACCATGCGGATGGGGGTATGTGAGGCTGTTACACAGCTAGGACCCACTACCCACCTATGTGTGATGACTATCTCTTGGAGGCTAACCACCTTATACAATAAGAGGTAGGTCATTGTGGTCTTGTATGGATGGTCTCACCATGTGAGTGTGGCCTAACACCATCAAGCCACTGAGTGTGAGGTATGGATTATGTGAGATGGATATTGACTCTTGGCTCATGGATTATGTATCATGGATTAGTGTGCTGCTTTCCGGTGTCCAGATGGACCCTTGTGTAGCCTTGTGATGTGTTTTTCCCGGTGATGTGATTGTGTATGTATGTGTTAAATGTATATTTCTTATGTGTTGTTGCTTATTGATGTAAAAGAGGGATAACCATGCTATGTTAAATGTGAATGTATTGTTAATCTATGGTATTAAAAGGAGTGGATGTTATTGAAATCATAAATTGTAATTGAAAATAAGTTTCTAAAACATGAGACAATGTGTATTTTTGAAAAAAATAAATAAATAAATAAATAAAAATTATGTGCATTCCTTGCATAAGATTATGGAGATTTTTATAAATTAGGATGAAAAAAGTAGTTAATTGGAGTGCTTGCTATGTTTGTTAATGTAAAATTAAGTATCATACTATAAGAGATGTAAGAATTTCTAAGTAAAGGTAGATAGAAAAGTATTTCTTTCTAATGTATAGTTAGATAGTGATTTTCATCAAAAATATTCAGAAAAAGGATGTACATCAAATATAGAATAGAAAATTTTTTTTGGTACTAATGTCTTATGTTTCCACCCTAGTCTATGACTTCCAGGAGTAAGTCAAATTTTAGGGGGGAGGATGTAGTGTCCCTCCATTCTCATAGTGGATGTGCAGGAAGTTTGGCTTTGGAACTTGGAGATGAAAGTAAAATAATAGAGACATTTAAAGGTATGTGCTAATGATGTTAAACAATTGATATTGTATATCATAAATTTATGGACTAAGTAAAAAGGTTAGGAAATAATTTATTATATGTATTTAAGAATATATTTATCATGATGTGTGTGTTTAGACATAACCATTACTATGATGTATGTTATTAACATATTGATGTGATGAAAGTGTTTTGTTACCTTTGTGGTTTTCACTTGATTCTAATATATTATTATTGTGTTTTCATATTATTATGATTTTGATTATAGTTATCTTTATTATTATAAAATATACTAATTTGTGTTCAAGTTTTGTGGTTGCAAGATGGGGCATGAACTTCTATTACTGTTTTGGTGAGTATGATGCATATTGTTATGTTATTATTATTATGCAGAGATTTACTTAGATAACTGAGTGATACAGTAGTATGTTTGTTAGGATAAGTGGAAAGGGCAGCATCGTACCATTGGATGTATGGGAGACATACGGGAATGAGATGTGATTGCTTGAGCCTCTTTCCTAGTGCTTCGGCAATTATGCATATGTGCTCTAATTTGTATGTTTAAGTGAACAGGTACTAGGCTACGTCTCTACCTAAATTAGCAGGTCTGAGCGTGCCTCTAATCCCAATGGTGGTTGAGGAGATAACATCTAGGCCCAAATTATAATCTAATCCTAGCCATTGTTCTCAATTAGAGACAATTGATGAAGAATGTGTTAACTTTTTTAGATTGTCATGAAACAATGTCCGATCTTCTTTACCCTATATTTGGAGTGTTGCATTTATTTGATTGTTTCTTATGTGATATGTGATTGTTTGATTTTGTTGTCTAACCTTAGTTTTAGATCACAACCTGTTGGTGTTAAATCTTGTAGTTAGTTGTGTTATTATGATTGTGATTAGTGTTATTTATCTTTTGATGTGATTGTTGCTCTTTCATGTGAAATTATTTTATGATTTATATTTTACCTTAGTTTGTGAGTTATTTGAGTGAAGTTAGATATTGAATCTATTATATTTATTTTTATGATTTTTATTAATGTGTTTAAGGTGTAATATAATATTATCCATAAGTGACATTTATTTATGTTATATTTTATTATGTTATTATTTTGAAGAATAATTATTTAATTATTGTTTATTATTTATTTGGTATTTGGTTATTGTTAATTGAGTAATATTTATTTTACTCTTGTTTAGATATAATTTTCGCATTATTAGTCTTTTGATTCATTTTATTAAAATGGTCACTTAATTTATGTTTTATGGAGTCTTTATGTGGTTTTAATGATTTAAAATATTTCCTATGTGATAGCTTTATGGGTGAGGGGTATTTTTCTATTATAAAATTATGTTTTGAGAGTCTATAACCCACTCTAATTACTCTATTATAAAAAGTGACGAAAATAGAAGTTAAAAGGGTGGCTGGGAGGTTGTCTTTTGGTCTTTTGAGTTTTAGAACTGTTCTTTTTATTTGGGAGGAGAAAATAATTGGTGGCTCTCTCTGTTGGGTTATTCTATTTTTTGGCTTACATGTTGGAATTGGATTTGGATTCTTTTCGGGAGAGATTTTTCTATGCTGCAAAGAGGAGGGAGCAATAAGAAATTTGTGGCAATTTGAGGGTTTTGAAAGTTAAAAACTTTGGAGCTCAGCATCAAATTTCTGTCATTCCTAAGCATTGGATCTAGGTTGGATTTTTAGATCTTTTGTTAAAATTTTCTTTTGTATGCATGAATAATTTGATTGATTTCTTTCTTTTGAGTTTTGAAAATAAATATTTGATAGTTTTATTTTGTGTGTGAATAAAATATTTGTTTATTCTAAAATAAAAGTGAATACCTGTTATTTATTTTCTGTTATTCACAGTAAAAGAGTCTGAATGTGTCCCTCATAACTCTATTTTTACGAACTGGGTTAGTGAGATTTTTAATGGATTTTTTTAGTTTGTTGTCATTTAAATTGCATCCAAAAATCTCAGAAACCCATATCGTAGTTTGTGAGATATCATTGAAATACGAGACTGCTGTCAAGTAGCTCCTCTATGACTGCAAATATCTTCATTTCTCCCTGTAAACAGTCATTGGAAGATTAAAATTTTAGATTTATAGGGGTTTGAAAGGGCTTAAATTAATTTTAAGATTTTATTTTTTTTAATATGAAATCTGATTATTGAGTTATTCCTTTTATCATTTGACTATAATCGAATACTGTCGAAAAGAGGGTTTTTATGAGAGCTGTCTATTGTTTTGTGTTTTATAAATTTATGATTTACTTTTGGTCAATTTTGTCCGCGTTGCTGAGTAGTCAATGACTAAATCTGCAATGGGTATTTTACAGATTTTGATTTTGAGTTGATATGACTGTTTTAGGGCTGTTTTATTGTTGACAAATCTGACTGTTGTCAAGTAAGAATTAGTTTAGTGTTAAAAGTTGTATTTGAGGGTATAACTATAGTCTTTGATCTGTATTGTATTGTATCATTTTTATTTAATTTAATTTACTATTTTCATATTATAAATCCTTTCATATTTGTGAGATCTTGCATTGAAGCTTCTATATTTGTAAAGATCAATTATGTCGGGGATGTGCATTGTTGGTTTTGATTGTGAATTACTAAACTTCAGTGAGTTATTATGTTATAATATTGTGAGATTGATGTAACATACTTTATTGTAGTGTTGTAGTTTTATGATAAGTTTTTTTAGTTTTCTATCTGTTTGTGTTATGTGAATGAGTCTATAGAAGTACCTAGAAGTATTTATGAAGTTATTGTAATTTTCAGTTGATTCTTATTTTAGTAGTTTTCTTGAGATGTTTAGTGTCAGCCACTTGTGGTTTCTGTTATGTTGTTTGCTTGTTTGTGGGGCCTAGTGTTGTCTCCTAGCACAGAGGGAGTGGGCCTCAGGGTTCCACGTAGTAGGGTGGTATTTCCGAACCATCCATTGGGATTTAGGTGGTGCAATTCGTGCGCAATGTGGAGAGTCTTTTCTTTTGCTTCACTCTATAGTTGAATTTATGTGCAGGTGATATTTTCATAAAAAGAAAATTATGTTTAGTGTATCTTATACATATGTACCTCTTAGATTTATAAATCGTATTCATGGTAGCATTCTTGTATAAGAAAAGTGAGTGAATTGTTACAATTTTGATTATACACATTTTTACTATTGTTTAGTATGTAATAGAGAGGTTTAGTGTAAAAATGTTGTATTTATAATGCATGAGTTTAATTAAGTAGTAGATATGATATATCTTTATGTACTTATTTTATAACATTGATTAAGAATAGATTTATATTGGCATAGTGTTAGATGTGGTTTGAAGATAATTTTGATATGTTATCATATGTAATTTGATGTATGAAATTAATTTACATTCAAGTGTTAGTAAAATATGGTCATAGTGTATTAAATATGTTCTTTAGGCTTAATTAGTGTAAGTGTGTCTTAGTAGCGACATTAGGGGACCATGGTGGATAGGTGTGCCAATGGGTTATGTTCAATATTACTTTTATGTTATCATATGATTATAATATCATGTTATTGTAATGATGTCATTCATATTAATTGGTTGAGTTGCATTAGTTAGTGTCACTTTAGTTTCTTTAAAAAAAAAAATTGGCTTGGTGTTGATGGTCTTTTGTATTAATCCACTTGGTCCCTTTAGCGGGGCGTTACACATATCTTTTGCAAACGAAGGCCGATTTTCATAAGCCATGTAGCGCCCCTCTGTTTCGATCATCCTTGAATCACAAGGAAGTTGTTTGTTGAGTGGTCATGTTGTTTTAGTTGTTAAAAGTGTTTTTGAGTAGTCCGTTAATTCAATTAAAATTGAACATGAAATAATTTAAAACAAAATTAGAATTAAAATAATAATTAATCAGTCTATTTTGTAAAATAACATGTGTACAAATTTTATTATTAAATTAATGTTTAAATGATTACTTTATTAGGGTTAATTATTAATATGTGAAAATAATGTGTTTTAGTGGAAGGATATGAATGTTAATTAATAAAATCATAATAGATAAGATTTCGAACTGCTGTTTCAATCGACGGATATAGAAAAAGGAGATAAAAGATATAGTGATTTAAAATAGATGAAGAGATAAGATTCTCAATTAGTTTGCAAAAAGCAGTTAAAAGAAAGAAAGGAACTCTAATTGGGCGCTTGTTCAGTTAAATCGGGGGGTGGAAGAAGAAACTTGTTTTTCTTTTTCTTTTTTTCTTTTTACAGATTTTTTTTTGGTTTTAAAACCTTCTTTACAGATTCTTTTGGAGACAGGGACTTAGGGGCCGACCCAGGTCTTCCATATGGGCACCGGCAGCATGATCTCAGTCGGGAGTTTCTAGTGTCTTGGGCACCGATTTTCTACAGATGGTTCATGGAATGAACAGGACGGTGGTTCCTCAATCGTAGGCTCTACAAGGAACACAAAGAAAAGAGTACAGACAACCTTGAGGCACCGACTCCTGCTAGAGGGAAAAATGTTCAGGCCGAGTCCTAATCTGCATGTGATTGCTTGTGTAGAACCGTGTTCTTTTTCATGTAAGGGAGGAGAGTAATGAAGAAGGTAGTGGGTTCCTGTAGCAGTTGTCAAATTTGGGAAGAAGTTGAAATTGAAAATTGTGGAGCCTGATCTGGGATTCAACTCTATAGCCATGCTGCAACCAGGTTCCAATCTTTTTGTGATTTATCTCTGTTCATACTAAAATAAACCTTGGTTGATAGGTCGTCTGAAATCAAATATTTCCTTTCCTATGCTTACATATTTTGCATGCATGTTTATCGGCGCCATCACCTTTATAACATGTCCTATGAGTAGAAATTTGATTAAATCCGTTTATAATCTGCAAGTTCATCTCTGTTGGGGTTTTTCTTTGAGGTTTCAATTTGGAATTCTATATTCCTCTCAAATCCTATGACTTTGTGTCGTGGGTGTGTGTGACTTAGAGAATTTATCACCATTGTTTGAGAGCCTTAGATAATTGTATTTTAGAGGCCATGATTGTTTATAAAAGCTTGTGCTAGCTATAGATTTTACTGGAATTTATTATGATTGAAATTCGGTTTATAGGTTTTACAAGATATTTGGTAACTGGTTTCTTATTAGTATTCTTGGTTCGCTGCCCTATTTGCATTCAATCTACTTTACATGAGTGAATATTTAAATAATCTCTCTCTTGTTGTATTGCCAAACTGTCATAGCGACGCACTCAAACATGGGAGGGTGTTAAGATTTAAATTAAGCTCTCTGATTCTTTTTCCAACCTGTCACAGCAGCGCTTGAACATAATAGGAAGTTTAAGGGTTTAAATAATCTCTCTGATCCATTGCCAACCGGTCTCAGCTATAGCACTTGATTATAATAGGAAGTTTATAGGTTTAAATAACCTGCTTGATTCTACTGACAATCTGTCGTAGTTCCAGCGCTTGAAAATAAATCTTGTCAATGTTCTAACATAATAGAAAGGTTACTGTGATCGTGGTTAAGTTTAATTTCCAATCTCCAAACTTGAGCACGTCTTTGGAAATATTGCTATCTTCTTGCCTTATTTTCAAATCCCAAATGCTATCTTGCAACCGTAAATCATCTCTGACTTGGAGGGAACCTGGCTTGCATGTTTTCTTTGTTGTCAATGTTATAGTTTCTTGAAAATTACCTCCATTCAGTCGAAGCCGAGAGAAATCGACGTTATGGAAGCAGTTTCATTGGTGAATGCCACGTCGGTTCTGTAGGACGTAGCCTTGCATTAAATCTTTTCTGATAGTAGTGGCGTGCGTCTAACATGTCTTTAGTCATTAGGAGTATTGCCACGGTTTAGAGTCATCCTCTCTCATCTTTTAATCCTGATATTGCTGTTGGTTTGGGGATCAATTAAAGTTAGCGCAGGCCCTCAGAGCTCTATATGGTGTGAGCAGCAGCAGGAATGTCTCTCTTATCCGCCCTTGCATTTGCTTCACCAAACATAACAAGGCCAAATGCATATGCATACGCACCCACCTCGCAACATTCCTGTCTATCATCTCCTGCCAAAAGGTCTTTCCAAGGGATCAAGTCAAATAGGTGGTGGGGAATAATGCAACAATCATCATCATCATCAACAACCAGGATTAGGAGTAGTATACAAGAAGCGTCAGAGAAAGACCCAAAAGCCGGAATCCCTTTATACAAACCCAAATCTTATCAAGAACTAATTTCTGATGCTGCCAAAGCTCTCCTTCATGCTCTCGACGATGGAAAAACACGCCTTGAAATAGAATTCCCTCCCCTGCCAGCCAGTATTTCTTCATATAAGGGATCCTCAGATGAATTTATTGATGCTAACATCCAGCTTGTATTAGCCTTGGTTAGGAAGTTGAATGAAGCAAGGGGAATTGCATCTTGCATGACTCCAGATTATGTTCGAGGTTCATGATTTGTCATGATCTGCTGCAGGTCTTTCCTGATAAGCCAGAAAAAATGCTGGGCTTCTCGAGGGTTTCAGACAGCCCTTGAACTTATTAATGGAGTAAGTCTTGGAAGCTTGGACGATGTTCAAGGTGGAGAAATGAATAATTTATTTAGCTCCATAAGGAATGCATTAGATTTTGGTTTTGAGGAGAGCAATGAAGGTTGGTAATGAAGAGGTTATTAGAAGGAAAATTGGATTAATCGATATCATAGATAATGGAAATGTATTGCGAGTTATAGTAAGTTCTATTTGATTTTGGTTTTGATTTTGATTTACTTGATTAAATGAAATATACTTCCTTATGAAAGGAGCCTTTGTTCTTAATTATTTTAGTTTTAATTAATCATTTCATAATTAATTACGAGTTATTGTGGAAATGGTTTATAAAGTATAGTCAATGGTTAGGTAATGAGTTTTAGGGGAAAAGGAAAATAATGCTTTTCATAGTTGTTGTGGTTGTCCTTTTAGATGGAAGCATATTGACATATACTATAGTACTTTAAATAGAGGTATACTATTGTAGTTGACATTATCTTACCTTAAATAGATATGTAAAGGGACTAGAACTTAGAAATTATAAGGAAGTTTGGATTATATTTTATATTTAGAAGGTTTATTAATAGATTAGGTTTATTAAGTTTATAAATATTGAAGAGGTTTAGTACTAAAGGACACTTATGTTTACCTTGCAAGTCAGTTAGGAAAAAGTAATCTCGATTGCATTTGCATCGATGTCTCATGCTAATTAGAGTTAAATATTATTATTGCTTATATGGAATTTCAGTGGTACTTGTGGTATTTGGGTTTTGAAATGATTGTTTATAAGTTAAAATTACTTTTGAATAATAGGAGTCACTTAATAGATCAATGAGATGATCTTTTATTTTCATCACTCAACCAATGAATTGTATAGTATGCTGATTTCATGCTCATTTAGGTTATTTACCCATTTGTTTTACTTAAGTGTTGATTGGTAAAAATTAGGAGATTGTGGATTTTTGTTACGTGTGGAATTTGTTTGAATAAAAGGAATGTGTTGAAGTGATGTTTCCACTCATTTTTTGTATGTAGGTGTGTTGGTTATTGTGAGTTGGTTTTAACAGTGTTGCCTTGGTTGTGATGGCGATCAATCATGAGGGTTCCATCTAGATATGACTTTTGTCTTGAGTAATTTTTGATTTGAAGAGTCTTTTATTCATTGGGTTGGTGTTGAAATTGGCTTGAAGCCACGTATCATTAACTTAATCTTGTTGCTTCATTTCTCCCTTGTTGATGGATTGCCATTCTTTTGGCTTCCAGAGGCTTGAAATTATTGTCAGTTGATGTTCTCTCTTTAGGTGCCCTGGTTGTGGCAAGTGTTTTGATATCATGATTTTAAATGGGTTGTACATGAATTGTTGAGACGTTGATTATGTGTTTATAGCGAGATGGTTAATGCCTCACGTAGTTTGGTCTTGAGATTATTTGTTTTTATCTGTTACGGTACAACCCTTGCCTGCTTTGAGATATGTTAGGGGTCATAGGGAGAGTGGCTCTTCATGGGCGCCGGCGCCTCAGGATGAGGAAGGGCTCAGGATAACCCACGAAAGAGTAGATAAACAAGTGATAACCTAAACAATAGAATTTAGAGGGTTGGGTAGTTTAAAAAACACAAGATAATAAAACATTGGATTCCTCGGCTATGCACTAGGGCTACCATAGACTAGTGATAGACTGAGAAGGCCGTGGTCGGCAAAGTCATAGTCTCATCCTCATGAGAGATTATCGGCTCCGCATTAGCTACCCTATGGTGACGGCGCCTCAGTTAGGAGGAAGGGCCAGGAGATCCATAGATGGGTGCCGGCGCCTCAGTTGGAGGAAGGGCCAGGAGAATCCCATGAGAGCTATGTGATGACACTCTCCACTTGACACCCTTGTGCTTGGTTGTAGTTGCCTCTGGTTTTTGTATCTTTATGTTGTTTTCGAGGGCTAGGGAATCCATAGATGGGTGCCAGCGCCTCGGTTGGAGGAAGTGCCAGGAGATCCCATGAGAGCTATGCGATGACCCTCTCCTCTAGACACCCATGTTCTTGTTTCTTGCCGCCTCTGGATATTGTAATCTTTGTGTTGTTTTAGATTCTTGAGAAAATGATTTATGAATGTTCTTTCGTGACTTGCTTAATTGTTAGTGCTTGGGTTAAATGTGATGAGTTTCGTAGCTTTATTTGATCTTAGTGACTCATGAATGTTGTTGATTATGTCATTGTAATCCTTGTTTCATGATACCTTTGTATGACGTTGAGTCTTGTGGTTCCCTGTTTGGATGTGCTTGGTTGAGGTCTCTTCTTGTCAGCTCCTTAGCACGGGGGGGTGGGTCTTCGGACCCACGTGGTCGGGTGGAACATGCTAAGCACCCCATTGGGTCCCCAGTCAAGGATCGAGAGGTGCAGATTGGTGCCATTGCAACGACTCCAGAGTTGTATTTGTCTTGGAGCCAGTTACATTACTTTGTTCTCATCTTTCTGATGTATCATCTTATCTTGTCATGCGGTTTCCGTCCATATTGGGGACATGTTTGTATCATTGTAAGACTTGAACAATGTAAAATAATGAAAGGATGTGATGTAATATTTTATCATTGGTAACTTTGTGTGGATATGAATCCATATCAGATGTTATTCAAGCGTTTTATTTATTTAAGTGAGTGGTTCTTATTGATGGTTTTATTTGTATGCTTTGTCATGGATTAGATTTGGCTGTCATTCGTTATCATTGATGTATGGCATTAAGTTTCGTAATGTATCCTCATTACCCCAAGGGATGTAAATGATATTGGGTTGTTAAAATGAGTTTTCATGTCATAACTTTTGTGCATCTCATGCATGTTAGTTTTACTTTAAAAAAAAAAATTGTGTGGTAATTGTTGCTTTAGTTGTCCTTTGGGGTTCGCACGATGGGGCGTTACAAGCCACATATCAATGGAAAGGTATTTTCATCACCTTTGCAATGGTTGAGGAATTTCTATCATATTTTGTTGTTTGGTGGTACTTTTATTCCATTGAACTTTGATATTGGTCTTGCTTCATTTGCATTATTTGGGAGTGTCTATTTGTTGTTGAAGGTTACTACCTTTGTTTTTTTTTTGGAGATTTTTCATAATTGTAATGGTGTTTTCTTTGCATCCTATTGTGATTATGTTGGAAAGGGGGAACTATACATAGTGGAGAGATGGTATATTGAAGCACTTGATATGTATTAATCTTTTTCCATACCTATATAACCTTATTCCCCTTCCTAGTACTGATAGTAAGAAGTTTTCCTGGAATTGTAAAAGGGATCATGTCCTTAGAGTTATTACAATGCATACTAATAATAATACTTTAGATTATGTTGATCATTTTGAGTGTCCATAAACTCTTTGGATTAAAATATGGGAAATACATGGAGATCCTGATATTTAGCCATTCATAGATGATCCTATTTTAGACTGTCTCATGCCTCTTCATTTTTAAGACAAGATACCCTATGTTCATGCTACTATACAGGAGTTTGAAGTGTTGGAATACTTTGAATCTTTAGATAAGGATGATAAAGGTTTTTCGTATCCTCCTTCTCCATTAGAGATAGTTGATGTACCTTTGCCTTTAATGATTCATTGTGTAAAGTCATTGATTGAGACTCCTATCATTCCTGTTCTATAGGATCATTCATTTTGTGTTGATGATTCATTGTGCACATCCAGTGATTCATCACCCCTAATATCTCATTGTCTTCCTGATTGTGATTTGTATATGGCAGATAATTATTCACTATTCATAGAATCTCATATTTTAGATTTGGATGACACATTTGAGGGTATATCCCTCCTATTTGATGATAGTTGTGGTACAACTATTGTCACCCCATTTCAGTCTCTGGATATTGTTTAGGATCAGTTTCTAGTGGTACCTTATTTTCTACCTTTTGTTGTGATTGGGCATGTTCCTGATTGGTTCATGGCATCATTTTCCAAGGTCTTGGTGACACATGAGCAGATTTTAGAGACACCGTCATACTTTTTCATGCTTCTTTGGGAAGCATACCTACATTTTTATTTTGTTTTGTTTCTTCCAAAAGGAATACAAGTTTTTTTTTGGCACTAGATCATGTTTACTCTTCAGGCACTTACCTTTTTTGTAGGTGATTACACATTGTGGAGGGGCTATATAGTCTCTCTCTTTCCCTTTTGTTGGGGGGTCATTGATTGTATATATATGATTTATGTAGACCTTGGGGGGTGTGATTGAGTCCTCCATCCATTCATCATTTTTTGTTTTCTTTTCTCTCTTTTGGAGAGGGTTTTTTCCCACATGGATTTTCTCCTTTTCTCTAGTTTTGAGAGATCTCTTCTTTTTTTCATTGTAAATGGGTACCTAACATGGTTGTGTAGCTGGGAACCATATTGCATCTTCATTCATTCTCCCTAAGTTGCACTTAAGGGGGGGTGTTAGAGTAAATATCATATTTACGCTTAAGTTTACTTAGGCTTGCATTTAGATTAATTTTTGCATTTAGTTACTCCCAAGTAGTTTTTCCTATATTGGGAAGTTTCTCACCCATCTATGCATTTTAACGGCTTTAAAATCCTGTAAAAATATGTAATTTATCATCTCATTGATATTTTTTCTTTGGTGAAATAGCATGTGCACTTCTCTCGCCTATTTGTGAAGGTTTATTGGTAGATGATCTTCCCGGGTTACTAGCACTATCAGAATTATCATAGTTGGTACCCTTTATTATATGAACAATGACATCTTTTTCCTTCTTGGCTTTTAGGTAGTGCTCATTACCATTTACTGAATTTCTTCTAGTTAACCTGAGATGCACTATTTTGGTACAAGAATTCAAACATTAGTCTTATTCAATGTTGGATGAAAAGTATGATGAGTACATAGGTTCTAGAGGTAAACCTTGTAGCCCCGATACCATGTGTAACATGCCAATTGTTCACGCAAGTAAATTTCATAAGTTTTCACTTTGAAGTAAATAAACTATGTTTCAAATCATTTCAATAAAAAACATATTTTCTAAAGAGAGAAAGAATGAACATAAATGACATAACAAATTCCATTCATTGATTTGATTTTCAATACAATAATCATCCTATTACAATAATTCCAAGATTGTAAACTATTACATACATAGCTCAACCGAGATTCAAAGCAATAGATATTAATGGTCAAGGAATCATCTTCTTCAAAACTTGATCACTATTTGAGGAGGAGAAGCATCACTCAAACATGTTTTCACAAACCATGTAATAATATGTGATTCCCCATACATCTATAATTGCATAGATGGCCCTAGCCTTCAATGAAGAGATTGGTGAAGAAACCTCATAGCTTAACCTTAATGAGCTTAGTGCTATGCCCTACATAACTAGAACTTATAGTCCTTACATTCCTAATCTAACATGCATTAAAAGGAAAAAAGTGAACTAACAGTGGAGCCAAAGGAAAAAAAACTACTTTGGCCAAATTATTTTCACCCAATACTTCAAGTGATATTCATCTTATTCACATACACTACCCTAGCTTGTTCTACTTCAGATCATTATATCTATGCATAGGTAAACCTTCACTAGACAAGCATTTAAAACCTTCGGTTTGACCTATTCCCTTTTCTAATTTACAATGGCCTCTCTACCAAATATCATAAAAGAGCATAAGTTACCTCCCTTAAATGGATAAACTAACCCTTGGTTTAACTCGTAAGCTTCCAAAGTCCACATAATAGCTTTACAACAAATAACTTAACAAGCTATATTACCAAGTTTTCATTCCTATTATATAATATTATAGACGTAAATCAAATGCTCCTTAATATGGATTAAATACAAACACTTATATGGAAATCAAACAAAAAAGACCACTGGGTATGTGCAGGATCATGATGGGCCAAAAAGTGGCAATATTATGGGTATTTGTAGGGTATGTGGCTGACGACTTTTTTTTTACCCAAAATTGATGAAACGAAAAAGGTTTTTAGAGGAGATTCTAAGATTTCCATCAATATAAATTATGCTTTAATTTGAATTTAATAAATAATTATTATTCATTTTCTATTAGAATTATGACTAAAGTCCTGATCAACAGGCTAGTTGAAAAACATCTATAACTTTCAAACAGTATCACAATTTTTGAATATGAAACAAGCGTCACATTTTATGCTTCACATACTATAAGATTAAAAAAATAAAAACTAAATTTCATGAAGTTTTGACTAAGTTAAGGTGGTCAGACATACGATTTTTATATTTTTAAAAGTTGTAATAAAAATTCATAATTAATTATTTACTTGGAAAAAATTACAAAAAATATGCATCACATCCGGACATGAGTCCTCTACTTATATACAAAATCTTATAAAAAAATATTATCATTTTATTATGGTTAGGGTGGTCGGACAAACACCTACTTCTTATTTTCCCTAAATTTAAGTACTCTGCATTGAAATTTAAAATTTTCACCAAATAGATTTTATTTATATTTAAATAAACCTAGTAGTTTAGAAACTACATTCAATTTTATATATATTCTATTCTTAGATATTTTTGAAATAATATAGATAACTTATTCAAATTTTCATGTCAAGTTTCCTACCACTGATTTTTCTAAATTTTTTGCCACTTAAGGGCCTATTTTTTCCATGATGATCCTGCACATACCCCACTCCTCTTTATAAGCAAATAAACTATTACTCTTTCCAAGAAACTAGTGAATTCCAAACAACATACAAAGCAAACAATATTTTAGATTTAAAGATAAAATGGAATAAGAATAGAATTCCATGCTTATCAGTATGCTTAAACCAATTGACTCTTGGAATTCCTGTCTTGGCCTCCTCTTAGTATCAACTTAACAATAAACCTCTTTTAAATAACTCCACTAAATTCCCATCACAAAACTCTCAACAACTAAGAAACACTTAATGAAAACTATAGTGGAAATAACCTAGCATGATATTGCAAAATGAATAGTGTGGCAAATGGGGTGAGTTCGTGCTATATTTATACTTAAAAATTAGCTTCACAAGGCTTAAAACAAGGTTCATTATATGGCACTTCTCAGTCATATTCACTCGACTCGGCTCAGTAGAAGAAAGGTGGATTTTTTTTATGAAATTAGTCATTAGAATTATACAGCAAGTCAACTAAATGTTTTCCATAATAGGTTTGACAAGTTCATAAAGCGCATGCTTTATACAAAAAATCAATTTATAGCCATGATAGACTTATAATGTAATCAAATAATTCATAGTATGGTGCCAAGATTGCAACAAATTCCCTATTCTAAAGCCCACAGTTAAATAGTGGAAATGTTCAATCTTATTTTGGTTACACATGCTCAGTTGATTTAGTCAAGGTATGCCTATCGTCACATAGCATTGGTTCAACCATTTATCATTTATATTTGTAGTTTGACTTGGTACATTTCCATTCTCGATATATGCCACACTTAATTCAGTTTCATTATCATTTACAACAGACTTTATTCTAATGAATTCCTTTGCACTTTATCTTGAATAACATATGCAACTCAATATTCAATAGTGCACTATCACATATTGTGCTATATGTTTCATTTCACTGACCAAAGAATATTATATGAATCACCCTTTAATACATTCACAATATATATGAATCAAATTTTAATACTTCCCTGATATATAAAAATATATATACACATATATATAGATAGATATGTACATATATATATTGATAAATAGTATTCAATGGATCAAGATGGATTCTAGGCTAGGGAGATGCAACTAGCCATTGAACCAAGCCTAATGACTTGTTTCCTAAGTGATGCCATCTTCCACTATCATTCTACTTTCTACCTAAAGGAAGGTACATGCATTATTATGGCTTATTAGGGTGATTAGAGATCTCCCAAAGTGAGTCATCATCATTTTCATGTTCCATTCATGCATCCTATTCTATCACATTAGAGTAGGGTTTCATTCAATTTTAGCTCTCATAATCTTAGACACACTTAATATTAGGGATTTCAGACACATTTTCATTTTATATCTATACTTTCCATCATGTTTTAATTCACAAACTAGGGGTTTGACGAAGGAAAACTCCCCATAAGAAAATCAACACAACATTTTGTTTTGCAGATTTTTAATAGGTTTGGCTCTAGAAGTGAAGTTTGAAAAACATGAAATGGAAGTGCAGAGATAGAAGAACAATTTCAGGTCCTAGTTTTTTAGAAAGGAAGAATGGGACTAAATCACCCATCTGGGTGTATGAGTCCTAGTATAGCTGTGTTGCCAAGTTTTGAAAGATCCTAAATAGTCACCAGAAGATTCTAGATTTTGTCCAAATTCCTGTAGTAGGACTAACTTGCCCAACTTGGCATATCAGTCCTAGTGCACTTCAAAAAGAATAATTTCAAGGTTACAAACCTTTCTTTGACTCCGTCATTCTTCCAGGTACCCTTCTATTTCATTCTCTTTTGTCAATTTTATTTCATGCTCTTAAGTTTCTAGGGTTTTGTGCTTAGGTGTTTGCATTTCTCCTTTGAAGCTCCATTTAATAGTGAACCCCCATCTAGTCACACCAAGATAACCCTAGTCCTTCCCTCAATTGAGTCACTTGGTTGAGGGATCTTTTTTCCTAATGAACTAAAGTACGAAATAGGTCCAAAGTTCCATCTCCCAAAAGGTGGACACCTATTTCCTTTTGTTCAAGGCCAAAGGCTGCTATATCACTATTCATGGTCAAATTCATATATAATATGAGAATAATGAATGATGAGTTATTTGGTAAAATAATAGAGGTATGAAAGGTATGAAGAGTCTACTTCTATTATGATGCCTAGTTTGATTGTATAAAATATGGAGTGAATATAAGATATATATGAATATTCATATATTAAATAACAAATAAATGAAGAAGATATAATCCTTTATGTTGGTTGACTAAAACCTAAGTAAAAGGTAGATATAAATATATATTAATGCTAATGGTTGCATCCAAGTCAAAGTTTTATTATTGATAACAATGATGATTCTATTTTTTAATTAAATCACCCAAGTAATTCTAGGTGGTCTGATTATAAACTCTATCAATTCCTATTAAAAAGGTAGTGATTCATATAAATATTGCCCAAGTTTGCAATAAAGAATAATTAAAAGTGTATTGATTAAAAGTTAAGTGTTTTAATTGTTAATGACAATGATAAAAAATGAAGACGATTTAATTAGGTTTATAAATGTACCAATCAAGCTAAGTATTTATTACCAAAAAACCATGATAATAATAAAAAGTTACCTCCTTTAAATAGATGCATCTCTTGATATGACTGATCCTTTTCAGGAGGATAGAAAATGGAATAATAAATGGTGAAAATGTGAGTGAGAAGTGTGAGATGTGAGAAGATTATTTAAGAATAGTAGCAAAGAGAACTGTATAAAAAGAAAGTTATATCATATATACACCAACATTTTAGAGTGTGAAGAAAATAATATAAGACCATTCAAAGGAAAATAAAAGTTTTCAAAGGAATCAATTGGTCTTTAGAAAAATACATCTTCTTTTAAAGAGTTCTCTTTTCAATGAGATGCAACTCTTCATTGAGATTGAAAGATATAAATAGAGTTAATTGAAAGTATGAGAAACATTTTTTTAGAATAGAAACGAAGAACTATTAGTCAAGAGAGAAGTGAGTGGAGGAGAAAAATATATATTATTATAGGTATGTGTGAAAAAGAAGCAATATTCATTTAAGAGGAGTTGTGACTATTTGAAGGGTCATTAAATCTGAAAGGATATATCTCTTCATAGAAATATGAAGATATAAAAGGGAATAAGAAATGTGTGATGAGGGTGGAAAAATGTAATATCATACAAGAAGATATGTGAAGAATGGAAGTGTGTAAAATACAAAAATGTATCATTCAAGAACAAAAAGATTAAATAAGAAGAATAAATGCATATTTGTATATGAATATTTAAGAAAGATAATATATGTAGATTCATGAGTGAATATTTTGAGGAGATGAATATAAAAAGAGCTTACTCAAGGATATTTGTAAAGAAGATTTATTCTAAAGAAGATAAGATTCTATTGAATCTGTAGATGTGCATCATATTTGAGAGGTTGGTGCCCCATATTGATGAGGATTGTGCCTAATATCAAAGAGATTTGTGTCTCTTGTTGAGTTGGTTCTCAATTGTAAGGATTGGTGTCTATTTTATGTTCATTCCTACAAAGATTGTAATATATATATATATATATATAAGAAATATTTTATTGTGGTCTTCTCCCCTAATAGTTTCCATGTAAATCTTTTATTCTTGTATTGCATGATCATTATATGTGTTGTGAATGATATCACGTAATGGAAATTTTTATCATTGTTAGGTTGAAATAATAAAAAAATATATTAAATGTTGATTCATCCCCCCTCTTAATATAATTATGTGGCCATAAACCACTTGATGAAGTCATAGAAGGATTGTCCAATGGTGTAGCTAAGAGTTAACATGATTTGGTACAATTCCCAATAGATTGTTAAACTATGTCAGTGAGAGTTAACACAATAAAATTATCATTAAAAATTAAAAAAAACTTCTCATGAACTCAATATAATAGAATTATGGGTATGTGCAAGATCATCATGGAAAAAACAGGCCCTTTAGTGGTGAAAAATTCAAAAAAAAGTAGAGTTAGGAAACTTGATGTAAAAATTTGAATAAGTTATCTATATTATTTCAAAAATATGTAAGAATAGAATCTGTAGCTAATTGAATGTAGTTTCTAAACAAATGGGTTTATTTTAAAAACAAAATCTATTTGGTGAAAATTTGAAATTTCAATGTAGTAGTACTTAAATTTCAGGGAAAAAATAAGAAGTAGGTATGTTTGACCACCCTAACCACAATAAAATGATAACATTTTTTATAATATTTTAGATATAAGTAGAGGACTCATGTCCTGATGTGATGCATATTTTTGTAATATTTTTTCCAAGTAAATAATTAATTATGAATTTTTATTGTAACTTTTAAAAAATATAAAAAACTCATATGTTTGACCACCTTAACTTGGTAAAATTTCATGAAATTCATTTTTTTTTAATATTATTGTATGCGAAGCAGAGAATGTGAAACATGTTTGATTCAAAAAAATGTGATACAGTTTCAAAGCTATAGATAATTTTCAATCAACCTATCAATCAGGACTTTAGTCGTAATTCAAATAGAAAATGAATAAAATTATAATTAAATTCAACGTAAAACATAATTTATATTGGTGGAAAAATAAGAATCCCCTTTAAAAACCCTTTTCATTTCATCAATTTTTGGTATAAAAAAAAGTCATCAGCCACATACCATACACATACCCATCATATTGCCACTTTTTGGCCCATCATGATCCTGCACATACCCTAATAAGGAAATGTAGATCTTGAAAAAATTTCCCCCATCCACAAGCTACAATTGGGAGATGTATTTCATGCATCTGCTTGGAAGGAGAACATATATGTTCACATAAAAAAGAGTGGAGAGATAATGGAATAAGAAGTAAGGGTATTGCAAGAGTCTGGATACCTAGTGCAAGCATTGATACTTCACTTTTTGGTACATAGAAAAATTGACATTATTAACTGATTCTCTTAAATAATATGCTTATGGTTTGAGATGAAAAATTGAGAATGAAGTTGATAATATGATATATAATAAGAAGATAGTGGAAATCACTAGGAACTATGCTATTGCAAAAAAAAGGTTTCAAGAAAATCTAAAGGATGTACAAGTTTTTGTGGATGAGGCAAAGGTTGTATTCTAATATTGCATGAGGTGGCTTGGAGCCACACAAAGCATCAAGAATGAAATAGACTCCATTGAGTCTCAGATCAACAATGCATCAAGTGCCCATGATTCAAAACTTGACCTAGTTGGAGACACAAGGACCATTATTGAGGATTTGCATAAAATATTATTTCAGCTATAGTCCCAAAAGGAGAATATATTTTTACAGTTTGGAGAGCTAAGGGAATTTGTGAATTCCAAATCCATTTCTATTTCAAGTGCTCTTTTAAGTGCTAATAAAGCTACATAGATAAATCTTGTACCTAACACTCTAGAAGAAGGAGAAGAAATATTTCAATGGAGCTTGAAACACAATTCAAAATGCTTGGGACAACCAAGAAGACATGGAAATAAGGTAAAAAGGTGTGGCAGACCTATGTGCATAAGCTACAAGAGTCAAAATTCCTCTAGTTGACCACATTTTTTATTCTTTATAGTCCATTTCTAGTTTTTAATTTCAGATTCTTTCTGCATATGCAAAGTATATAGAGTAGATTCTAATACAATTTATTGGTTTTTCTCTAATACATAACTTAGGGGGAGTCAACTGAATTTTTCATCTTGTACATATGCATATGTTTCTCAAGGAAACATCAGGTATATATGTTAGGAGAATTTTTGTAGGTTCCCTTTTCCCTTGATTTCAAAGGGAGAGAATATTTTGGAGATTATTTTTGAGATATTTTGGCATGTTGTCATTAATGAAAAGGGGGATATTGTTGGAAGAATGAGAAGTTATGACATTGATGCAGTTCTTGGAAACATTGTATCTTAATATGGACATCATGGTGTAGATCATTTTTGTTGATACTAACATGTTTTGGGATGTTTTTGGAAGATAATTTTGCAAGATGGTTTGATATGATAAAGATAATTGTGATGGGAATTGACCAAGTGTTAGTTCTAACAATTATGTGTAATAGGGGATTCAATTTTTGGGTCTACAATAGTCTGCAAATTAAAATTTCTCCTCCTGGTTCTAGCATATTTTTTTTGGTTGGTAGAAGCATCCTATTCTAGAATTCCATCTTGTTTTAGCTTTTGGTTCAAAATTTATGAATGAAAAAAGTTCAGCCTAATAGTTATAGTAATTTCATGTTCAGTGCATATGAGTAGGAGAGTATGCACTTCTTCATGGAAAGGATTTTGGCTTAGTGGATTTAAGGAGATCTTGATAGATATCAAAAGAGTGTGCATTCCAGTTGGTGTGATATTTTTAAGTATGTATGTCCATTCATATGGGTATACAGTTGAGGAATTTTCGTGTAAGGTATTCTATGGTGCTGACCTAGTAGGCAATAAGGTATGTGAAGATTAATTAAGTGTTGTAGAGTTATGTGGGAGCTATTATAGGTCCATACAAACCTATTTCAAATTTTTTTAAGGATTTAGTCTTGGTGCAAAGCGTGTGTGGAAGGATTTTAGGTGACAAGTCATATTTTGTATACTTTGAATGTTACATCTAATTAGGTCAACCTAATTGATGTTATGCTTGAAGAAAATACAAAATCTAGATCATTTTTGGTTTTTTTATGATAGTGATACATGAAAGTGGTGCAAATTATGTGAATTGAGATAATACATTGTGAAGCTGAAGTTATGAATGTTGAGAAGAACATAAGAGTGATGTAGATGTAGAGGAAAGAAATGTATTAGATTAGAATCAGATGAAGTGTGTAAATTCACACTGTTGAGATTCATTAGAATTGTATCTCATTCATATGATATATGATATTGTAATAGTTCAATCTAGGCTATGAGCCAAAAACTTTATTCTCTCTTTTCATTTTCTCACTAGGCAGTGAGTCCACCTGTAGTGATCACTTATGTAATATATTATAACTAGTTATAATATATTGTGAGATAATCCTCACCATATATTTTCTCAGTTTGGGTTTTCCACATAAAAATATTGGTGCTCATGTGTCGATGGGTGTTTCCACATTAGTGTGTCTCACTTTTGGGACATGTTGATTTTTTCCTGAAATCACTTTTCTTAAAAAAACTAATGATTTTATCCTTGAGAGGTTCCATCTAAAGGGTTTTAATTGAAAAGATATAGATAAGACTCCCTTAGATCAAACCCCCTTGGATAGAACCCCTCTAGTATTAAATCATACCCACAATGGAGTCTCTTTCACACCTATCAAAATGCTGGGAAAAAACACGTTTACTTTTCCTTTTGAGGGATTGCATGATGCCATTTAGAAATGATCTTTTTCAAGATTCTATCCCTCAAAACGAGCTTTCCAACAAGTATAGTTTTGATATGTTTTCATTTTACCTTGTATTTAATTTTTAATTTTTATTAACAAAGTTTTTTCTTCGAACATCAAGTTTTTCATTCTATAGATGTCGAAAATTAGTAAACCATTGTAATTTTTTTTTTTAAATACCTTTTCCCTAGGTATTAATGTCCTTGTTTCACTAAGAAAATAAAAATTGGATTTTGATATACAAAACAAGTTAGGTTGTACGACACACACTCATGTCCAAATTATAGCTAGGGTGACTTCAAAAATTAATTTAAAAAATATATGTAATAAAAAAATATGAAAATATATCCTTTCCCTAGATATTGATGTTGAGAATCTATATTCCAAACATTATAATTTTATCTTTTATAGAAAAAAAGTTATGTTGTATGACACAAACGTTACTTTCTGAAAGTGTTGTTTTTCTATTTAAATCTAGTTATTGAAGGAGATGTTCAAAGATTCATGATTTTTTTTTTGAAAAAATATATTTATAATCTACACACAAATTTCCACAAATCACTAGTTTGCATCATCTTCAAATTCTTAATGGTTTGGCTGCTATAGGTCTCAGAAGATGAAGATTAAGTTAAAAATATTGATGTAAATGTCCATATTGGGAAAAAAGTGAGACACGGTATTGTGACTTCATATGTTGCACGTGATGTTGTTGGATGTTGTATGCTTTCTTTTACTGAAATTATATGTGCTATGTGGATTAAATGTTTAAATTTTTGAATGTTTTAAAAGAATACTATTTCAAATCCACCTCTCAATATTTTGGGTGTTCAAGACTATTTAATTGAAAAGATGCAATTATAAGAATTGGATAAATGGTATGATGTGTATTTTATGGATTAACATCTTCCCCTCTTTTTATAAATTATTCCTAAGAAATATCTAAATTAGAAAAATCATCTATGATATTCTAGCTCTAGCCCTATTGTTAGAAATAATCATTAGCATGTTGATGCAAGCACAATTCTTTTCATCTCAAAATTTAATACTCCTTGGTCTTTTTGAAATAAAATTTGGGAAATTTATGGGTATAAACATGATAATTTACACATGATCATGCGTTGCACAATTGTATTCCCTTGTATAACCTTGATAATATTCCCTATACTAAATGTTTATTCAAGTTACTAACTTTGAGGAGAAGTACAAAAACTTGTGAGGACATAAAGACTTCTCTTGTTTCTCCTTAGGATATATAGTATGAAGTTGATTGTTCAAATTCTATGATTCTCATCTCAAATAAAAATGTTTCTCCTCCTAAATATTCAATTCATCATCCAAATTTTGATAAATATTTGATTCCAAAAATTGTAAATTCTATAGTTGTTAACACTCAAGGTTCTTTTGTGGATAGTACATCATAATATTTTCCATATCTTTTTGATTGTTTGGGTGATTATAAATTAGATATATACATTTTTTTTAATTGAATCCTAAATATAGGATATTGATAACATGTAATACCCCCATGTTGCTGATACTATTTACTACTATTTGTTACTTTTATATGTTAGTGTGATATTGTTTTGTGATGGTAATTAATTCACCAACCTGGTGTGTGCGGATGCGTAGTTTAGTTGATTGCTACATTTGACATTATTATTATGATTTATGATACTTTATGTGACCAGTTTTTAGATTATTTGATTATGCAATGGTTTTACCTTAGTATTATATATGTCAATGTTATGATTCTATGATGATGTTAATTGGATTCAGTATTATATTATGATGCAGTAGATAAGTAATCATGTTATCATGTGATCAGTTAATTTAGGAATGTTATTTCACATTTGATATTGTAATTGTTAGTATAACTTAGGTGAGAGGACAGTGTAGCACCACTTGTTTACGAGTGCCCTACTATGTTGTAATTCCTTCTCATGAAATGGTAGTTTTTATTATATATACATGTGTTACTTGATGTTTATTTGTATGCAGAATTTGCAGGAATAAGTCTCGATTCCACCCGCTTCGGCAGGACAGGGTGAGCATTAAATCAACCCAATGGGTAAAATGTTGAAAAAGGGAGTTGATTTGGAAGTGTCCCCGTCCCAAGTCCATTGTCCTATCATGAGTTGTTGTGTCATGACTAAAGTTTTTTCCTTGTTGTGTAATTTGATTGTTAAGTATTTATTTTATTTATGATTAGTGTTTATTTAATTAATCTTATTTTATAAGATTAATTAATGTTGCCTTGTTGTTTTAATTAATTGTAAGATTGATAAAATGTTGAATTTTAAATATTTGGTAAATTAGAAAATTATTTAATTAATTAAGAATGTAAGAAATTAAATTAAATGAATATTGATGAAGATAAGTAAATATTATCTTTTTATTAAAATTAAATTAGAAAATCTTGTGTGGATAATATCTTGTGTAAATAATTTATTTTAATTAAAAAATTTAGATAAGTATGTGCTTTTAAAAGTTGGAAAAAGGACCAATGAGAGAGGGAGGATTTTTGAGGAAAAGGGGAAGAGCTTTATTGATTTTGATTGATTATTTTTAGGAGAGAGTTTTTCACACACAGGCCCAGATTTTTCTATGTTGTTTTGGTCTGTAAAAGAAAAGAAAAAGAAAAATAGCTTCATCGGTGCTTCAGGGTAAAATAATTGTTTGAAGAAAAGTTAGATTTGAAAAGAGAGCTGCAGGAGGAAATCAAAAGGAGGATACAGAAGGGTTTCTTCATCGAACGGAGGAGTCCAGGTTTTCTTCTTTTAAGTTATTTTTATTATATTGTTTCATAAGCGAAATCTGTCTGCCTTAGTTTGAAAATAAACCTCTCTATTTTTGAAAAGACGATTTGTGATTGAAAAGTTGTTTATATTAAACTCTTGAATTATTCAGTAGGAAACCTATAGTAAAATCTTCTGAAGTTCTTCAATATAATTGTGAAATTTAAGGTTTGGAATAAAAATCATTTTTTATTATGGATTGAATTTATTTTCCCAATTTATTTTATATCCGGTAAGAAGATTTGATTGTTCATGTTATTTATTTATTTAGTTTTGGTTAAATATATATATACCTATTATATATATATATTGATACAAACTAAATAAATAAATATATGTATTATATGTTCTATCTATTTTTTTTTTAAAGAAAATCTACACATTTTACAGTCTCTGTGAATTTCATGGAATAAAATATGTTTGTGAATATTTTTATTTTCCAAAATTTGTATTTATACTTTTGAGTAAGATAGATATATATATAAATATTTATGCTTGGATTTGTAGTTTTGTTTTATGAAAGATTTTATAAAAAAATTAAAAAAAAACAATAAATAATATTTTGTTTTATTGGGGGGTGGGAGGTCTTCCCAGGCCGTACCCCCACGGACCCCGGGGCTTGTTGTACGCAGCCATCACTGGCTGCATACAGTAGTCGAGACCGCGTACATCAGTCGAGACTGTGTACAGTGGTCCCCACACCTCCGTATGATGGGTGTCGTGCTTTTCAAAGCATGTGTAAATGCTTTCGTTTGATTGGTTTTAATTCAAAATTCATTTGGTATGATTTATATTATATATATATATTAATGTTTATATTATAATCAATGTTAATATATATGTATATATTTATACATGTATATATATTACTATATATATTACAGTATGTTATTTTAATTATTATATTTTTTTTAAATAATATTTTTAAATATATAATTTAATACATATATATATATGTGTTGATAAGTTATGAATGCTATGAGTATAAAATAATGGATGATTTTCATAGTTTACAATGTTTTAGTTAATTTGGAAAATTAGAAATAAAGTATGTGTTTCTTTTAGTAAATTGAATTTACTCGTCTAATGGGTTCATTAATTTGATGAAGTTTATGGTGCAATATAATTGTTCATGGCATTGATTTATGTAGATGTCTTCTCTTGAGCTTATTCATTTAATTCAATTGTGATTTTCTTGTGATCGGATTGATGTCTTACGAGAAAACCCTAGAGTTAGCTTATCCTTGTGTAAGAGCTTAAGTTTTTTAGAACTTCTAGAGGTGGGGATACTATTATTTATTTTTGATCTTGTCATTTTATGTTGTTCTTATGTTTTGGTTTTGGTTAATGTACACTTGGATTGTACCACTTTGTGAATGTTATGCATAGGATTGTGGGCGAGATGGTTAAGCCTCACGGATAAACTATTTGATTGGGTTAGTATTTATGGTTGATACAATCCTTTTATGTTGGGTATTTATTGCTTGAGTGTCTAGAGAGAGTGGCTCTAGTGGGGGTCCGGCACACAAAGGGGCTGTCAGGCTAACCCACGTAGAGTTATAGTAATCAGTGATAACCTAAGTAATAAACCATGGGTGGGGTTTAAACATTAATAAGATAATTGTGAAGCCTCATCCACCTATTAGTGTTATCACAGACTAAAGGGGACCGAGAAGGCTGTGGTTGGCAAGGTTGTTGCCTTGTCTTCATGAAAGGTTAACAACTCTACATGAGTAACTCTATGGAGCGACACCTTGAGATAGGCTATCAGGAGAACCATAGATGGAGGCAGCACCTTAACTTGGTTTTCTAGAGAATCCATGTAGAGATGGAGGTGGCACCTTGTGATAGGATGTCTGGATAATTCATGTTAAGCCATGCAATGACACTCTCCTCTAACATTTTGTTTTGGCTGTTTTATTGGTGTCCTCTAGAAGTAGTTTATTTATATTATGTCTTGAAACTTGTTGATGATTTGTTTATATGATTTACTATTGTATCATTTGTAAAGTGATTTAATGTTATGTTTCAAAAGTGGTATATTGTTATGTCTTTTGGTGATTTATCATGGTTTAGTTTCTATGTGGTCTTTTGATGTTATGTTATCTAGTATGGAGTTAGTTTTGTGTGACTGTGATGTGCTTGGTCAGGGATCCTTCCTTGTCAACTCCCAGCACGGGGGTGGTTGGGTGGAACGTGCTTCGCACCCCATTGGGTTCCCTTTGGATGCAATTGTTTTCTTTCATTGCAGGGTTTTGGCAGATGCGATTGATCCAGTGTTATTATGTACCAAATGTATGTTATTCTTCTGATGTAATTTATTTGTTGATGTATCAACTCCCACGTGTGTTGGGAGGATCTTGATGTATTTTGTTATATGTTCATTATGTGTAATATCATATTGATGTAATGTATATTCAAACCTTGTAATCATTGAGAACTATCTTTTGCAGTTGCTGATTATGTTGTGTTGTATCTGTCGAAATGTATATATATTTATTGTCTAATGGTTAATTCATTTGTATATTACATATATGGTTTAGTATGGATTACTTTTATTAATGTGGTTATTGTTAATGAATGGTTTTTATGTAATTGGTTAATTATTGTTTAATCTATTATTCTTGGTTATGGGTTAGTTTAGTATTAGTAATGTCACCTTGTGTACCCCAAGGGATTTAGTTGTGCATCTCAGTACATTGTTATGTTGGAATACGTAAGTACATATAATATGTTCTTTAAAAAAAAAATGTTTCGTTTGTATTGGTTCCTTTGGGGTTTGCACGGTGGGGCATTACATAACAATCTTGAGGATATGCATCTCCTCATAGATGATAATTCACATGAATTTGCATCATTTTCTTTGGATTATATTAGGCCACATTTAGACCCTCTGGTCCCCTCTCCATGGATATACTATTTTTGTAACGATATATTTAATAGATACTCATGATTTGGTGATGCAAGAGTATCCTAGTGAACCTTTCTAAATTTTATGAAATGACCTTAATTTATCTCATGACAGGGAACCAAATATCTATAAAAATCCATGCACAAAATATTTGAAATTTAGGATGCTTAGATCAAATTTTAGAAAGTTATCATTTTTAGAAGATTATGATATATTGAAGTCGAAAAAGGGTTCATTAGGTGAAGTTGTGAAGACCTTTCCATGTCTTGTAATAACAAGCATGACACATAATGAGGCATCATGGGACCAATCTATCCTTTAATTTGAATTACAACAAATTTCATTAGCTCTTGGAGCTTCACCATCAGATTTAGGTTGAATTACAAATTTCACATTAATTCAAGGTTTATAGCATGTTATAGCTAATATTCACCATTCCTAGATCTTGGAGCAAACATATAAACATCTTTTAGATTCATTTGAAATTAAAATTTTAATCAATTAAGGGGAAGTTTAGTAGCTATTTTTATAGATGGTGAGTCCATTTTCTAGTTTGAGCTTTTAGGGTGAATTTGCATTGCCATATCTTATATGTAAGATTAGGCTTAGTGCAGGATCATGGGGTCCAAACTAGGCCCTTAAGTGACAATGAACATTTAGAAAAATAGACTTAGTGAACTTGACATAAAAATTTGAATAAGTTATGAACATAATTTGAAAAATATGTTAGAATAAAATTTGTAGAAAATTGAATCTAGTTTCTAAGATACTATTCATTTTTAAAAAAAATTAAATCTATTTGGTGAAAATTTGAAATTTCAATGTAGTAGTACTAAATTTTAGGAAAAAATGAAAAGCAGGTCTATGTCTAACAAACCTAAGTACAAGAAAAAAATATTATATTTAATTGAAACTTTCAATATAAGTATAGGACACATGCTCAGATGTACCAAATTTTTTTTCTAATTTTTTTTGTACTAAAATAATTAGTTATGAATTTTTTATTAAAACTTTTAAAAATATTAAAACATGTTTGTATAACCACCATAACTTGGTCTAAAATTTATGAAATTCACTTTTTCTTTTTTTATCCTATAGTATGGGAAGCATAGAATGTGCTACATCTTTTGGATTCAAAAAATGTGAAATCCTTTAAGAATTAAATATTTTTTGCAATTAGCCTATCAATCAACACTTAAGTCAAAATGTTTGTCTTAGAAAATGAATAATAATTATTTGTTTAATTCCAAATATTCCAAATAAGGCATATCTTATATTTTTGGAAAGCTAAAAAATTTCTCAATGAACCCCTTTTGTTTCATCAAATTTGGATAAAAAAGATCGTCAACCACTTTTGGTCATATCACCACTTTTTGGAACCCCATGATCCTGCACTCACACATTATATGGGTAGTTTTTGAAATTTTGGTGATACAATAGGCTATAAATTGAGGTTCATAGTAAGTAGATTCTTCAAGGAATATCTAGAGGACCGGAACAATTCACCAAAAATGTTTATGTTCTCGGAATTCTTTCCCTTCATCTCCTTTTTCCCATTCTTTTTGGAGTTCATTTGACTCTTTTTTTTTTTTTTGCATCCATTGATGCATCCTCATTATTATCTCCATCTTCCTTCTCATTATTTTATTGTTCTTCTTCCTTATCTCCATCAAAATTCTCTTCTTTTGTAGACTTATCTACGATATCTGAAGTTTTCCTTGTGTATTGCCAGTATTTTCTTTAGGTACTAAAGGAGGATAGATATACCCATTTTATACATCTTCCTCATCATCCTTCTCTACTTCATGGGTATGTGTAGGATCATCATGGAAAAAGTAGGCCCTTAAGTGGCAAAAAATTCAGAAAAATAAAAGTTAGGCAACTTGACGTAAAAATTTCAATAAGGTATCTATATTTTTTCAAAAAAATGTAACAATAGAATCTGTAGCAAATTGAATGTAGTTTCTAAACAACTAGGTTTATTTAAAAAATAAATAAATGTATTTGGTCAAAATTTAAAATTTCAATGCAGTAGTACTTAAATTTCAGGGAAAAAATAAGTAGGTGTTTGTCTGACCACCCTAACCACAGTAAAATGATAATATTTTTTATAAGATTTTAAATATAAGTAGAGGAATAATGTCCAAATGTGATGCATATTTTTTGTAAGTTTTTCCAAGTAAATAATTTATTATTAATTTTTTATTACAATTTTTTAAAAATATAAAACTCGTATGTTTGACCACCTTAACTTGGTGAAAACTTCATGAAATTCATTTTTTTAATCCTATAGTATGTGAAGCATAGAATGTGATGCATGTTTTGGATTCAAAACTGTGATCTTGTTTGAAAGCTATAGATGTTTTTCAATCAACCTATCAATCAAGATGTTAGTCATAATTCAAATAGAAATTGAATAATAATTATTTATTAAATTCAAACTAAAGAATAATTTATATTGATGGAAATTTGAGAATCTCCTTTAAAAACCCTTTTTGTTTCATCATTTTTGGGGAAAAAATAAGTCGTCAGCCACATACCCTACACATACCCATCATATCACCACTTTTTGCCCATCATGATCCTGCACATACCCTCATCCTCTTTTGTCAATTATTCCACATCCAAAAGAACATTGTCCTATGTATACCCTTATTCTATTGCATGCTCATGGTGAGCATCAATATCTTGTGCTTCTTCTCTTGTAGTAACTTCAAGAGCAACATCTTCCTTTTATTTTGAATTTATACCATAATTGTATGAAATATCTGATATTTTATCAGCTATATCCTTTTAGAACCTCTCAAACTCACTTTATCTCTACCCATAAGGGTGGTTACCCTTTGCTTCACCCTAAATTTTGTGTTATATAACTCAAAAAATGTGACTCTATTTTCTTGAGACAAAGGAGCATCAATCTTCTCTAAAGGATATTCTTTAATCTTTCCTTATTCTTCAATCACTTATTGTCTTCTCTTTTCCAAAACATTCCATATATCTATAGTTATTTTATTCTCAATACTTTTCATATCAAATTCTAAAACCATAATGTACTTAATGATAGCCTCAACAATGGTGGACTTATCCACCTCATCTGCTTAATTGTATAAATTTGTAGTTTCTACAATCAGATCATGTTGTATCATTCCATTAACAAGTGCATCTACCTCCATGGGAGTGCAAGCTCTTATTGTAGGTATTTTCTTTTGCTTCGTTTGTTCATCCAGAGTCTTTTTCTACTTTACTTCTAATTTTCTCTTCCTTTCTTGAGACCCTTTCTTAGAAGCTTCTCCCTTCTTTCCTCTCATGTGGATCACAAATTTCCTATTTTCTTCCTATATCTCTTCTTCACAATCTATATCTGCAACATCTACCTTTTGTATCTTTGAACTGGCTCCACTTTGTGAAGCTTCCTCCTTTCTTTTCTAGACCAACTTGGGTCCTTCTTTCACTTCCTTTTCATCCTCAAAATTTACACTTATGTTCTTTTCTCTCACTACCTTCTACTTTGGTATCTTCTTTATAGGACCTGTAGGTGGTGTTACTGTAGAAGTATTTTTCTTTTCAAGCCTTGTAGTCTGCACAAATGGAGAGGATTTCTCTTTTACTAGAGGACTTTCAATTGTTTTTCCAATAGGTTTCCTAGTCCTAGAGGAATTTTGAATAGGAGTGGTAGGTGCTCTACTAGATCTTCTTATGCTTCCTGATCCTCTTGCAAAACTTGATTCTACCATGGATTTCTTAAATTTTTTTCCTTGGAGAGACCCATAGCCTCTACATATTGTACTGTCATCTTTTCCACATTCTTCTTTATCTATGGTTTTCTCTACTCTATGTGCACCTCCATATATTTTTTCTTCATAGTTTTCATACCTTTCTTTAATAGTGGTATCTTTTTTACTCTTAAACAAGATATTAGCCAACCCAACAATTTCTTCTTTAGTGACCTCATATCCCAACTCATGGATCCACACTCTCCTTGGTTCTACTACCTCCATGATGCAATCATCTACTAATACCAAGAATGTGATATCATTATGATATTTCTCTACCATTTTTCTAGGAAACTTATTCTCTTCCATGCATCCTCTTCTAAAAACCTACAAAGAAAGAAACAAGAGGCTCTTCTTGTGCCTTCAAATCACCAAGAACTCTCATAAATTCTCTAATTTGATGAGAAATGTTTCTTCCTTGTAACCATTCTACTCATTTAGTTCTAGGGATTTCCTTCAGGAAATAGAAAAGTAGGCATATAACCAAAGTTCCATACTTGAATGAATACTTCTCCTTTGTTTTTTTTAGGTTTTCCATTAATTATTGTCTCAATAGTTCATAAATATTGTACTTAATCACTTTTTCCACCATTTCATATGCAACATTGATTGTGATGTAAGATATAGAGTTTTCTCTATTTGTGAAGTAGATTTTGTATCCTATCAACATAACTACATACTTCAAAACTAGATTTGATATATTTTTTTACCATTAGAGCCCTCTTTTCATAAGTTACACTTGCGAGTTCAATTACAACTTCATTCTTCATTTATTTTAGCACTAGAATAGGTCTACTGGAGCATTGACCTGTAACCTCTCTGATCACATCTTTTGTAATCATCCCATGCATGTGAATCCAAACAAATTTATCATGAATTGTTCTTAATCCCATTCTAACCCACTTATCATCAAAACAAAAATTTAGAAACCATTACCATACATCCAGTTTCTTTGCTACTAGGTTTTGGTATTCTAGATTTTGGGAATAGTCTTCTCTAGTAAGTACATTCAGTCATAAATCTCCTAACTTAGTGTGATAAAATTCCTCTATCATTCCATGAATATATATTCTTAATATCTTTTGTTGGCAAAACTCTGTATGGAAAATTCACCTAACATGTCATCTTTTATTGATTTAGAAAGGTATTTCTTGAGTTTAGGTTGTGGTTGTCAATAACCTCAATTACCCTCAATGTTTCCATTTCAAAATGAATTCAAATTGTATTTAAAAAATGTTCTCTATGAAACAAGGGAAAACAAAGATTGTAAAAACCTTTTCCTTCACTTTTTTTATTAGTGTTTGTGCATACCAAACCTTAAATCACCTTGATCACTCCAAATATTTTATTTGCTTCTTTAATGCTTCTCAATGCTAGTTGTGAATTAATTTGGCTAACTAAAATCACTTATAACCCTTTGAATATGACCTAATTTCAAGTTGAATGTGTTAAAAAAATAAAGTTTTCAAACCTTTATCTATATGCGTGTAGTCAACATCTAATTCTTTGAAAACTTTCACATTATCATATTTTCTTGCATAATTATCTTTACCAATAGATCAAGAATATTGAAATATATCACATATCCTTGTGTTGAGCATCAAAACCTCTTATTTGGTAGTGGATGAAAGATTTTTATTAAAACTCCCCCGAAGCCAAAGCTCTCAACTTAGTTTCTGGAGGAAACATTTGCACCAGATGATGGTATAGGTTCAAACTTAACCTATGTTTCTTACTTCTTTTTCCAAATATTGCCCATCTCCTTCTTTGTTTCTATCTTAATATTTTGTATTGGTTCATTCTTCTTTACTAGATTATCCTTCATCATATTTTTTCTTTTGCATAACTTGGAAATGTGTTCAGGTCTACTGCAATTGTAGTATATAACATTCTTTTGACCAATATTAATTGCATTCATTCTAGATCTACATTCACTAGCATTATGTCCAAATACATTACATGTATAACAATAGCCATTGAAAGTTTGAACCATCCTACCATTGCTTTAGGAATTCATCATTTGACTTTTGCACTCACTAGATTTATGACCAAATTTATTGCATGTAAAACATTGACCAAAAAAAGGTGGAACATTCTGATTCATTCTTTTTTTGCATTCCATTTCCATATGTTAAAATTTATTGCAAGAATAACACAAACCATTAAAGTATGGGTACCTTTGTGTATTTGGGTGTTTGACCGGTGGTCTTCTAGCTTCATTCCTTTGATTTCAGATCTACTTGCCATTGTTCTTCTTCTCCCCAGTCTTCCTTTTAGTATTTGATATCTGATCTAATTTTTAACTTTCACCCATTTCAAGTCCTAAACATTATTTATCTTTAGATACTTTCTAATTTTTAATCATTTCATCAAACTATGTATAATTTTTTTAAAATTTATCTCCATGACTCCTTGCTTTCCCTAGATTTGGTCTAAAATTCAAAACTTCTTGTTCAAGCCTTGTACAGTCTTCAAATTTTCCTTTCACAATTCTATTCAAGCATTCTTTGACTCTCTTTCTTTCTTCAACTTGCACCTTCAGATAGGTAATGGTTTCATTTGCTTGCTTCAATAGCTTACTGACTAAGACTTATGATTTTCTCTCTCAATTTTCTAATGCACTCATTTGATTCTTTAGAATTTTCATTTAGATATTTTTTTTCACATTCAATTCTCTCAAGATGTTCAAGAGAAACCTTGACTTATCCATTTATATCATATATGCAATCTTCTTCTATAGATCCAACAATATGAATATCTTTTGGAGGAGTAGGCAGTATTCTAACAACCATGTGTTAAACCTCTATGATTTTACCAAAGCAGTTAATCTCCTTCCAAGGAATGAAGTTTTGATACCAATTTTTGAACACGGGTATGTGCAGGATCATGATGGGCCAAAAACTGGCAATATGATGGGTATGTGGCTGACAACTTTTTTTTACCTAAAATTGATGAAATGAAAAGGGTTTTTAAAAGATATTCTCATATTTCCACCAATATAAATTATGCTTTACTTTGAATCTAATAAATAATTATTATTCATTTTCTATTTGAATTATGACTAAAGTCCTAACTGATAGGCTGATTGAAAAAAATCTATAGCTTTCAAATGGTATCACTTTTTTTTAATCCAAAACATGCATCACATTCTATGCTTCACATACTATAGGATTAAAAAAAAATTGAATTTCATGAAGTTTTGAGTTAAGGGTCGACATACAAGTTTTATATTTTTTAAAATTTGTACTAAAAATACATAATTAATTATTTACTTAGAAAAATTACAAAAAATATGCATCACATCAAGACATGAGTCCTCTACTTATATCTAAAATATTATAAAAAATATTATCATTTTATTGTGGTTAGGTGATCGATAGACACCTACTTATTTTTTTTCCCCGAAATTTAAGTATTATTGCATTGAAATTTTAAATTTTCACCAAATAGATTTTTTTTTTTAAATAAACCTAGTAGCTTAGAAAATAATTTCAATTTTCTACAGATTTTATTCTTACATATTTTTGAAATAATATAGATAACTTATTCAAATTTTTACGTCAAGTTGCCTAACTTTGATTTTTCTAAATTTTTCACCACTTAAGGGCCTATTTTTTCCATGATGATCCTGCACATACCCACACCTAGAATATTGAGAGTGGGGGTGAATTAGTATTCTTTGAAACCATTCAAATATTTAATCATCCAATCCACATAACATTTTCAATTGCAGTTATGAAAGAAAGCATGGAACGTCCAAAAATATCATAAGGCACATGAACACTAGGATTTTTTACATGGAAAACCCAAAATGGAAAAACCATAGTGAGGACTAGCTCACAATATATTATAACTAGTTATAGTATATTATAGAAGTGCTCAATATTCGTGGACTCACTATCCAAGTGGAATCATTTCCCACCGAGAAAAAGAAAAGAGAGAAGAAGGTTTATGGCTTACAACATAGATTGAGCCATTACAATTACATATATCATATGCATGAGATATAGTTCTAATGAAGCTCAAAAAATGACTTTATACACTTCATCTAATTATGATCTAATACTCTACTTTCCTCTGCATTCACATCACTCTAATATTCTATTGAATAATCACAACTTAAGATTCACAATGTATTCCCTTAATTCACATCATCTACATCACTTTCATGTATCACTATCATCAAAACATAAAAAATGTTCTGGTTTATGTATCTGCTTCAAGCATAACATCAATTAGGTTTTCCTAATTATATCTATCATTCAAAATATATAAATTATGACTTGTCAACTCAAATCCTTCCACACATGCTTTACACCAAGATTCATTCCTTAAAAAAATTTGAAATTTTTTTGCATGGACCTATAATAGCTCCCACATATCTCCATAACACTTAGTTAATCTTCGCATACCTTCACACATCTTAGTTCAGCACCATGGAAGACCTAATACAAGAATTCTTCAACTATATACCCATATTTGGCCACACGAACCTCAAAGATCACACCAAATGGACTGCACACTTTTTTGACAACTATCAATATCTCCCTAAATCTATAAGACAAATTCCTATCCGTGGAGAAGTAAAAACTCTCCTACTTATATGCATTGTACAAGAAACAATTGTAACTACTAGGACAAACTTTTTTCATTCATAATTTTTTAACTAAAATTCAAAACAAGATGGACTTATAGAATATGATGCTTCTATCAACCTGTTAGTAAATGGATTCGACCCCTTTGATAAAGATGGCAATAATGTAACTCCTCTACCTGATAAGCACTAGTGCTTATTCCCTAATAATTGTAGAAAGGCCACAATAGCATTTGTGGCTTTCCTCTCAATTGAGAGGTACAACTCCCTTATGTGAATTAAATGAAAGATAAGTAGATTTTAACTAGAAAGCAATAAGGAAAATGACATTTATGCATAAAAATGTAATTAATGCAAAAGAAATCCTAAAGATCACCAGTAGGACAACTCACAAAATGCACTCAACTAATGACGAAAGACAAGTTAAGCATGGATGAAATATTTCATACTTGTAATAAGGAAATAAGTGCAATAGAATAAACCTTACACAAATAATATATCCTATACTATGTGTGACTCAAAGATCAGTACAACCAACATTATATCCCACCAATAACACACATATTATTAGCTATTGTAATTAGAAATGGACTAGCTAAAAATAAACCTAGTGTTCCTATCCTCACTAAAACACCCTGTAATCTTAAAGACCAGACCCCTACCAAATAGTCTCCCTCTCTAGATATAGGAATTAAATTCCCTTTTTGATAGTTACTGATTAGTTGTGGCAACATTTCTTGCTACATAATTACCTATCTTGAAAATTGGTGGCTAGGAAATAATAAATAACCATCATGATTATAATTCTAGTGAAAATATTGTGAACAACTCCTAAGCATTTCTTGATGTAACTCTCGCCTCATGACCATTTATCATAAAACGGTTTGTATACCTCGTCAATTGAAGATTGAACAACTATCACACGTTCATGTTGTCCTGTCATGAAATCAATTGGAAATGCAACTTAAATTCCATTCTTATCACCATTAATTCATATTGCATCACCATCCTATCATCTTTAATTTTTTTGAATTAACATGTCTCGCAACCCTCTATAAATTCCATAGGAACAACCTCACTTCAGTATCCTACTGTATCAAACATGACTAGGGTTGAAAGAGATGGTGTATCCATGAATGATTTCATCACCATTGAAGAGATTAAATGTATTCCCTTTTTTAGGAGAATGACTGATATGTTAAAGGAAGTCTTCATGGTGGAAAGAGAGATTGAGGAGGACATGTTGTGCAATATATTAGGAGATACTTTTCTGAATCAGGTTCACATACACCATACAACACTTCTGGAGAATTTCATTTGCACCATAATTTTCACTTCCAGGAATTATGATTGGGGAATACGAGTAGTGAAGTATTTAGTGAGACCAAAGTTCCTCCACTAGGTGAGTGTAGCCATCGTTGGCCTCAATAGCTATGCGTGGAGTGGTTTGATAGGCAACATCATCTATATTGCTTCAATTCCTTAGAATGAAGCCTTGGAGGAAGCGATGACTCTTCTATGCATGGGACATGTGAGAAAAAATATAGAACTATTCATTTAGTTTCTATAAACACATGAGAACCTACTCTCACCTGCTCAAATAGAGATTCTTCAAGTAGTCACAGAAGCATTTCATGTGCTGATGTTCACCCTTTTGCTTGAGAAGAAATTTTAGTTTTGATATCACGTAGCTCTTCTATTTCTATGTAATTTACATAAATTTTATATTTCCAGTAGTGGTACCAATATTATATATATAATAAAATATAGCATTTTGGTACTCCTAGTGTTGAATTTTTGTAACATGATACATTCTATCTTGCTTTGGAATACAATTTTGTTTCATGTGAATGAGGTTTTCTTCATTTAATTCTACGTAATGGCTTCATTCACACTTTCGAATGGTAGTCTACATGATAACCACTTAATTCCCCTTGAAAACACTTTTTTGTGGTAAAATGAGAACTTCACATAATTATACAAATCACCACCATAGTTACAAAGGATACTTAGGTTCACACTTAGCTTAGGGAAGACACTGAAAAGATTATCGATGGTCTTTTTGGTAAGTTCATGAACCCGAGGGTACAAACTGCCCAAACTTGAAAAGAGAAACTTTGGAGCATGTGAGGAGTTGTGACAAAGTTATAAAACACCACTCGAGTTAAAATACAATAAAGGAAAGAACTATGGTGGTTAAGTGAGGAGTTAAAATAAGTAACCAAAACACTACCCAAGTTATAAACACTCTGCAAAACCCTACCCAATAAAGACTTAGCAAAATTTTACCATGGAGTCAGTTCAAAAAAGAGGGGGTCCCAAAATTTTGACAGCAGGGGCTCCAACTGGGGACAAGGACTATAAAGGAAATGGCCAAGAACCCAAAAGTAATTGACCAGTCCTATTGCATTGGGCAACAAAGTTAAGTGAAAAGAAAGAACAACTAGTAGAAAAAAGAAAAAATACCAAAAAATGACACACCAAAAATGCTATATACAAGGTAGGTCTACACCTACCGAAAGGGAAAATAGAAGGAAAATTCATACAAAGCCATTAACAGGCACAAAGGAAAATGACCTAGACCTAAAAAATCCCATTGATGTATGCATCTTCTGAATCGAGGTAGGAAATTGAACTACTAAAGCATAATAGGTGTAACTAATTAGGAGGTCACTTGGATTCCTTCTGAATAACCATTTCTCATCATAAATTTCCTTCTGATGTAGAGGGAAGTATATAGGAATTTTAGAGATTCCCATTATTATTTCTTGTAGTTTAACTACATAAATTTCTTTCCATTGAGGCAAGTTTAAACTTCCTCGACCCATTCCATCAATGTGACTCTCTATTTTAAGAACCATCCCATTGTCAGTACAACTACTTCATGATTTTATAACTTTCTAGTCCTCTACCCTTATAATGTCTTCCTCTTCTTTATAATAATAAAAAAAAATGGCATCAACCATCATTGATTCTGACAAATCATAATTGACCCCTTCAAATAAAACATTGTCATGAAAATCAAATTCCTTAGAAAGAAAGAGAGGGTTTGAATTGAATGACCACTCCACACCAATTTCACCCAAAGGATCTTTAACAATATTATCGATGACACATGTTTTTATTATGATGATATTTGAACATGAAGGTCTCATATTTTGGGATGAAAGGCTCACTAAGCTCATCGTCCCTATTGTCTGACATTAAAGGAAGTCAATTGTTTACATAAATTGGTGAGGAACTAGATTGGAAGATTGGATTACACTTTCCTTGTGGAGTATAATCCTGATGATCATCGGATGAACTGAGTTCATTTTCCAACCCAACTATAGTAGTTAGACTGTAGGCTTAGGCATGCATATACTGATCTGTTTCATTCACAAACTTTCCTTGGTCAGGAAAAGGTCGAGCATCATCAAATATAGTCAAGTTAATTTGTTCAGTGATAGGATGCCAACTATTAGTAATTATCTTAAAACTAGATGAGGAAAAGGTGGGGTGGATGATGATCGATAGGTGAAGTAACTTCATCAGGTTTCCACTTACCAACAACAATTAGGTCATTTTCAATATTCACCACCTCAGTTTGAGCTTTTTCAATTTTGGTGACCTTATCTCTTTTAAGCATAAGCTAAATATCAAGATTGAGGGAAAAAATAAAAAGATGAAATTGAATCACCTTGCTTAGTTGTTCCGATGAAGGAATTCACTAGACATATTGTTTAAACCAGGAAATGAAATCTTTCATAGATTCATGACCTTCCTTTATAATCTTTAAGAAACCTCTAAGTAGTGTAGCTACATCAACAAGGACCTGGGAATGCCTAAGGAATTGTTTGTGTAGGACATCCCAGCTAGTTATGCATCCTTTTTCTAGCCCTCTAAACCACTCACCAAATTTCTTGACCAAACTATCAATGAAAATTATGAAAAAAAGTCTTCATTTTGGATGCCCAAGATTCCACTCATTGTGGTCATGGCTAGGATGTGTTCTTCTAGATATTGAATATCATCACCAAATAACTTTGGAAACCTCTTCCTTGAGCCATGTGGTAGATCAATACACTGAAATAGTCCAATAGGACCAATATGATTAGCCCAGGGAATTGAGGTCATGATGCTCAGAGTCACCAACTCCTGAAGGAGTAATGGGGCAAACCATAGGTCACCGCTGAGATGGTGGTTGGGTTGGGGGATTATTTTGTGGCTGATTGGGATATCCATTCAGGTGCTCATTAGGAGGTTTATTCTAACATGGATTAGGATGGTTGGGTGGGTTGTCATAATATTCAAAGGTCAACCTTGGGGGTTGTTCCACTACTAGTGGCGATGAACATAGGGCTAGCTCCTCTTCTTCCTCCAAGACACAATTAACTCACGTATTTAATCAGCAATGTTTCTTCTATACCTCCAAGCGAGTGTAATTAATTGTGATATAATATCCTCCTACTCCGCTTGCATCCAATCAAGGTCAGGTTGAAGTACGAGGAGCATGTCATTGTGGGGAAGTACCATCTTGCTGCATGACATAGGATAAATTGTCAAAAATTTAAGTTTTCCCCAATGGATTCATGAGAAATTTGTTAGCGAAAGGATTGGCCCCATTTGGTAAATATGGAAATAATGTAACTCCTCTACCCAATAAGCACCAGTGATTATTCACTAACAACTTTAGAAAGGCCACAATTGCATTTGTGGCTTTCCTCTGAATTGAGGGGTAGAAATCCCTCATGTGAATTAAATGAAAGATAAGTAGCTTTTAACCAGAAAGCAATAAGGCAAATGACATTAATACATAAAAATATAATTAATGTGAAAGAAATCCTAAAGATCACCAAGGAGACAACTCACAAATTGCACTCAACAAATGACGAAATACAAGTTAATCATGAATGAAATATTTTATAATTGCAATAAGGAAATAAGTGCAATAGAATAAACCTTACACAAAAAATATATCCTATATTATACATGACTCACAAATCAGTACAACCAACATTACATCCCACCAATAACACATAGATTATCATAAATGGACTAACTGAAAATAAACCTAGTATTTATCTCCTCACTACAACACCCTATAATCTCATAGACCAGATCCCTACCAAATAGTCTTCCTCTATAGATATAGGAACCAAATTCCCTTCTTGACAGTTACCAATTAGTTGTGGCAATGTTTCTTGTCATGTAACTGCTTATCTTGAAAATTAGTGGCCAAGGAATGATAAATAACCATCATGATTATACTGCCAATGAACAAGTTGCAAAAAATTCTCGAGCACTTCTTGATCTAACTCTTGGCTCATGGTTATTGATCACAAAATGGTTTGTGTACCTCATTGATTGAAGATTGAACAACTATCACATGTGCATGTTGTCCTACCATGAAATCAATTGAGAATGTTACTTAAATTCTTGTCGTATCACCATTAATTTAGACCACATATCCATCCTATTATCTTTAATTGTTGTTAATTAACATGTCTCACCAACCCTCTATAAATTCCATTGGAATGACCTCACTTTGGCATTGTGTTGTATCAAACATTCCTAGCACTCAAAGTGATGGTGTGTCTGTGAATGATTTCGTCACCATTGAAGAGATTGAGTGTAGTTCCCTTTTTAGGAGACTAAATGATCAATTAAAGGGAGTCTTCACAATGTAAAGTGAGATTGAGGAAGAAGTGTTGTGCAATATATTAGGAGATACATTTATGAGTCAAGTTCACATACATAATGAAAAACTTTTGGAGCATTTCATGTACACAATAATCCACACTTTCAGTTTCCATGATTAGGGAATGCGAGCAACAAAGCATTTAGTGAGATGAAAGCTCCTTCACTAGGTGAAAGTAGCCATCACCAGCCTCAACAACTATACGTAGAGTGGTTTGATAGGTGATGCCATCTGCATTGCTTCAATTCCTTAAAATGAAGCCGTAGAGGAAGTGGTGACTCTTCTATGTGTGAGACTTATGAGAAAAAATATGGAACTGTTTGCTTAGTTTCTACAAACACAAGAGAACTTGCTCTCACCTGCTCAAATAGAGCATCTTCAAGTAGTCACAGAAGCACTTCATGTGTTGACGTTCACCCTTTGCGCCTGAGAATAATTTTTCATTTTGATATTACGTAGCTCCTATATTTATATGCTATTGATAGAAATTGAGTATTTCTAGTAGTACCCATATTATATATGTATATATAATAAAATATATCATTTTGGTACTCCTGGTGTTGAGTTTCTATAACATGATTGATTATGTCTTACTTCATATTTCAATTTTGTTTCATTAGAAGGATTTTTTTTTCATTTTATTCTACAAAATTTTGCTTCATTCACACTATTGAACAATACTTTGCATGATAACCACTTAATTCCCCTTGAAAAAATATTCTAGTGGTAAAATGGGAACTTCGCATAACTATACAAATCATTTCCATAGTTACAAAGGATGCTTAAGTTCATGCTTAGCTTCAGGAAGACACATAAAAGATTATCGGTGGTCTTTTTGGTAAGTTCATGAACCCTAGGTATGAACTACCTAAACTTGAAATGAGAAAATTTGGAGCATATGATGAGTTGTGACAAAATTATAAAACACCACCTGAGTTAAAATACAATAAAGGAAAGAACTGTGGTAGTTAAGTGAGGAGTTAGACAATTAAGTAACCAAAAAACCACCCAAGTTATAAACATTCAACAAAACCCTACCCAATAGAGGCTTAACCAAAATTTAACATGGTGTTGGTTCAAAAAAGGGGGGTCCCAAAATTTTGACAACACAACTAAAAACATTACGCTAGAACCATAGAGAGAAATGTTAATTTTTGGACTATTGCTAGTGCAACCACGGTAGGAGGGTCCTCAAAGAGAACAATATGGACCATGCAAAAAGAGTAACACAACAAAATCAACATGGAATATGGAGGTAAATGCAAATTTAAACATTCTCATTAACAAAATCTCAATTAAAATCGGCTGACAACATCTATACTTATAGATTCAGCTGACAGGCCTGATATAACATGCTCAAAATACAAGATTTATATATTCTCCCTAATACAAGTGAAAATATTATATATCAAATCCTATATGTCTCTAATATTTCTTTCTATTGATCTATTAGAATGATTTATATCACATCTTGAGATCTAGAATCATTTGCCTCATCCAAAGATCATTACAATCTCGAATGAAAAAAAATGTAACATGCACATGAATAGGTCGGCTTCAAATTTGAATTACTCCTCGGTGAATGCATAGGATGAAGTGTGGACCTATAATTATAGTCAGGGACACTCCATGGAACAATTAAAATCACACCATCAAGATCCAAGCTATGGGGATGATCCACGAGTGATCCAACTAGTCGTTAGGTTTGAAAATTGTTCTGGTATCGGCTCAAGAAACTGCCACTAAATCCAGAAGTGATAACTTGCTGGAAAAAGATCCAATCATGCTCAAATATTGGAATAAGGAAAATGAACATGTCCAAGATGTAAAAAAAGATCCACAAGCTCTAGTGATCTAAAATACGATGAATCCACCAACATGAACTGAGCAAGAACAAAACAAGAACAAAAACTGAAAGAAAATATTTTTGGTTCATGCAAGATTGCCAAGAACCAAGGATGCTCCTACTTCAGACGTATGGGATTAATTGAAAAGTGAGTCCCTCACTTCACTGGGGATAAAGGAAAACCAACATGGTCTACCTTAGCTTTTGAAATCCAAGAAGAATCCTCCACTAGTCTACCTTTCCATTTCACAAGATATTTTGTGTACTATCTGCCACGAGTTTTCCTCCCATCTCTAATATCCAAAATCTCTTCTATCTCATCTTATTGTTTTTTAGGAAACTAATCCTCCAATTTTGCTTTACTTTCTTCACTTAATTTTTCTTCATGGTACTGATGTATATTTTCAATGTTGAATATAGTTAATATACCCATGCCATCCGATAACTCCACTTCATATGCATTTCCTAAATCAAATTTCTTCAAGATCTTACAAGGTCCCAACTTTCTCATCTTTAGCTTATTGTATGTTCCATCTGGAAACCTTTCCTTCCTCAAATATACCATTACTTCATCTCCAAATTTGAACTCCTTATGTCTCCTCTTTTCATTTTCTTTCTCTTTATACTTTCGGTTCATATCTTCCAATTGTTCCTTCACTCAAGTATGCACTTTCTTCATGTGTTCTACAAATTCCTCTACTTCTACACTCATTTTATCTTCCATATTGATGTCTCTCAACTCTTGTATACCTCTAGGATGAACTCCAGTAACAAATTCAAAAGGTGTATTTCTGGTACTCCTATTCACTGAATTGTTGTAAGCAAACTCTTCGTGTACAAGGACTAAATCCTAACTTCCATTATTCTCTCCAACCAAACATCTCAACAAATTACCCAAACTCTCGTTTACTACCTCTGTTTGTCCATTAGTTTGTGGGTGAAATGTAGAATTGAACTTTAGATCTATCTTCAACTTCTTCCAAAGTCTGCTCCAAAAGTAGCCAACAAATTTTGTATCTCTTTCTAAAACAATACTAGGGTATGTGCAGGATCATGATGGGCCAAAAAGTGGCAATATGATGGTTATTTGTAGGGTATGTGGCTGACGACCTTTTTTTACCCAAATTCAATGAAATGAAAAGGGTTTTTAAAGGAAATTCCCATCTTTCCACCAATATAAGTTATGCTTTTCTTTTAATTTAATAAATAATTATTATTCATTTTCTATTTGAATTACGACTAAAGTCCTGATTCATAGGATGATTGAAAAACATCTATGGATTTCAAACAATATCATATTTTTTGAATCCAAAACATGCATCACATTATATGCTTTACATACTATAGGATTAAAAAAAAGATTGAATTTCATGAAGTGTTGACCAAGTTAAGGTGGTCAAACATATGAGTTTTTATATTTTTTAAAAGTTGTAACAAAATATTCATAATTAATTATTAACTTGGAAAAAAATTACAAAAAAATGCGTATCACATCATGACATGAGTCCTCTACTTATATCTAAAATATTATTAAAAAATATTATCATTTTATTGTGGTTAGGGTGGTCAGACAGACACCTACTTATTTTTTCCCTGAAATTTAAGTACTACTGCATTGAAATTTCAAATTTTCACCAAATAGATTTTTCTTTTTTAAAAATAAACCTAGTAGTTTAGAAAGTACATTCAATTTGCTACAGATTCTATTCTTACATATTTTTGAAATAATATAGATAAATTATTCAAATTTTTACGTCAAGCTACCTAACTTTGATTTTTCTAAATGTTTTGCCACTTAAGGGCCTATTTTTTCCATGATGATCTTACACATACCCACTCCTAGGTAATCCATGCAATCTGACAACTTCTTTGAAAAATAAGTCTGCTACATGTACTGCATCTATTGTGTTCAAACAAGGTATGAAATGTTCCATCTTAGAAAATCTATCCACCACGACAAATATAGAATCATTACCTCTTTGTGTCTTCAACAAACCAAGTATGAAATTCAGGCTGATATCCTCCCAAGGTCTCTCTGGAACTATCAAAGTCTTATATAATCCACATTCTGACTACTCCCTTTTGCAACTTGAAAAATTCTACAACTCTGCGCAAATTTTCTAACATCCTTATGAATCTAGGGCCAAAAGTAATTATCACTTAGCAATGCTAATTTCTTATCAATTCCAAAGTGTCCTGACAATCCTCCACTATGTTTTTCTTTCACCAGGTTATCCCTCATTGAACTCTGGGGCATACACAATTGATTCCTTCTAAACAACATACCCTCCTGAATGAAATAGTCCAACCACTGACTTCTATCCTCCAAGATTGGTTCTTTACAAGCTCTCTAAGGTTCTGCAAAATCTGAGTCTTCCTCATACAAGTTGTTCAATTCATCAAAGCCTAATACCTCCACTCTCATCTTTGTCAGTAAATTCCTTCTCCTACTCAAGGAATCAACAAATCTATTTGACTTTCCACTCCTATGTTTCAAAATAAAAGTATAACTCTGCAAGAATTCTACCCATCTCATGTGTCTTTGATTCAACTTACCTTGGTTGTTCAAATATTGCAAAGTCTGATGATTTGTATACAACATAAAATATTTAGGCAACTAGTAATGTATCTACTTCAAGGATTGAACTATGGCATAAAACTAATGATCATACACTAAATATCTTCTTCTAGCATCATTCAATTTCTCACTAAAATAAGCCACCGGTCTTCCTTCTTGACTCAACACTGAGCTCCTATTGCATTTCCACTTGCATCACAGTATGCTTGAAATACCTTATTAAAATATGGTAAAGCCAACATAGGTTGTTGGACCATCACCTTCTGCTTCAACAACTCAAAACTTCGATTTTCTCTAGACGTCCACCTAAAATCCTTCTTATCTCCTCTCATAGTCTCTATCATAGGATTGCAAATAGAATTGAAATTCCTAATGAAATTTCACTAGAAACTAGCCAATCCATGAAATGATCTTACCTCTCCAATGCTTTCTGGTGTAGGCCATTCAACAATTGCTCTTACCTTCTCAAGATCCATTTTCAATCCATCTATAGATATCACAAATCCCAGATATACCAATTCTTCCTTCGTGAAACTACACTTCTTAATGTTTATCAACAATTGATCTTCTTTCAACCTCTACAAAACTTGTCTTATTTGCAACAAATGTTCTTCTCTACTCTTACTGAAAATAAAGATGTCATCCAAGTAAACAATCACAAACTTACCCAAAAATTTATTCAATACCTCATTCATCAACCTCATGAAAGTACTCGATGCATTTGTTAGTCCAAAGGGCATCACTAGCCACTACAACAATCCTTCATTTGTCTTGAATGTTGTCTTCCACTCATCCCCTTCTCTGATTTTGTTATGTTGATATCCACTCTTCAAATCTATCTTTTTAAAGTATTTAGCACCACTCAAATAATCCATAATGTCATCCATCCAAGGCAAAGGAAATCTATAATTCACCATGATTTTGTTTATGGCTCTAGAGTCTATACACATCCTCCATTCTCCATCCTTCTTAGGTGCTAACATGGCAGGTACTGCACAGGGACTTAAAATTTCTTTGATCAAAGCCTTTCTCAAAAATTCTTGTACTTGTCTATTCAACTCTTCATTCTCTATTGGTGTCATCCAGTGTGCTACTTTATTAGGCAAAGTAGCTCCAGGAATCAGATCCATGCAATGACTAATACTCCTTACAAGTGGTAATCCATTAGGTACATTATTTGAAATAATCTCTTCATACTCTATCAACAACTCCTTTATCTCTTCCAATTGTTCTTCTACATGCTTCAAGTCTTTATCCTTCTTAGGAACTAACGAATAATGCATATTCTCATGTCTCAATCCATCCAAAAATTTCCTTCCATCAACCAAACAAACTCTAGCACTTGTACAAACCTCAACTTTAGGGACATCCTCCAATGGCAGAAAAGTCTGCTTCATCCCATTAGCAAAAATGGTATATGTATTCCTCTTTCTATCATGAATAGCTTGTCTATCATATTTCCAAGGTCTTCCCAACAAAACATGGCATACATTCATAGGCATGATATCACACAAAACTTCATCATGGTAGTTTCCTATCTTCAATTTCACCAAACATTGTTCACTTACCAGTATCTTATGCTCATCTTGAATCCATGCTATCTGATAGGGCTTCAGGTGTTTCAATCTTTCCAACTTCAATTTGGTCACCATCTCTTCATAAACTAGGTTCTCTGAGCTTCCACTATCAAGAATCACCTTGCAACATTTACTAGCTACCTTACATCTGGTTTGAAACAAATTCTTTATCAACAACGGTTCCTGCTCCACCTCACTTTGATATAATATTCTTGTATTCACCAACACTTCTCCATCTTCCAGTTTATTAGATGATCTAGCATGATCTTCCTCCACAAAGATTGTTCTTCCATTATTTTTTGTCTTTCTACTTGTCTCTCCCTGATTACATTCAAATGCTCTATGTCCTTCTCCACCAGATTTAAATCAAGTTCCTTTGAATACTCTTTTCTCTTGTCCTCTTTCATCTTTTCTATAACCCTCATTTTGGTAACCATCATATCCTCCTCTTCTATAAGAGTTTCCATCACCTGTATGATACAAATTGTCATTCTTAATAACCTCCTTATCCTTATTATTATCTAGAAAAGGTCCTCTTCCTCCTCCAATAAAAGTTCTTCCTTCTTGAAATATTCCACCTCTTCCTCTTTGTCTTTGTTCATGTCTTTTATTCAACTTCTCTTCTGTCTTTAGGGAACATTGATATGCCTCTTCTACACTCTACAACTTGATAAAAATGATCTCATCCAGTATAGATGGTCTAAATCCATTCACATATCTAGCTACTATTGGAAAATGTGCCTCAAGCTTACTGACATGAAACTCCCAAAAGAGAAAAATCGGTGAGACCCTCAGATTGTCTTACCAACTAACAGTTGTGTTCTAAACTCTTGAAGAGGTCAGATCAGAATGTCTCTAGATCTATCTTTCTGAAAGGAGTCATGAACAAGACATGGCTATTGCTATGAAATTCCTATCTCTTTCTGTCTGGGTAGACTTCTTGCCGATGGGTTGATTCCTGGTGATTATCGGGTAGACTCTTGGCGACGAGTGGCATTGGGGAGAGACATGAACCTTCAGAGTGACTCATTCTGATAGAGTATGTCTCGTCGATGGTTTTACACATGAATGTCATCGGGGTGACATGAAGGCTCAATAAGAGTCTAACCAACAGTGGAGGTCTCGCCGACAGGTATACCTTCAGTGAGAACTCTTGCCAATGGACATTTCTCTCGCCGATAGTTTGTGTTCGATATTAGCTCTCACTGATAGTAACCATCTTTCCGATAGAGCTACATGTGATGGACATCGGTGTGAAGTCTTAGTGACAGCGATGGTCTTGCCAATAGTCCTACAATGGACATTGGTGAGATGTCTTTCTGATGGTGTTGCTCTTGTCGATGGATAGTTGGATTTCTTGTGATATCGAGGAGGCTTGATTTGTTATCGGTTAGACTTCTTAGGGTGTTGTTGATACCTTCGGTCTTGCTGATAGCTATGTGATCGAGCATTTTGGCATCGGGGAGACATGGTCTAGTGTCTCACTGACATGTGATACATACGAACATTTTTTCCAAACGTCTGTCCTATGTGGTGTGTTCTGAGCCAATGAGAGAAGCAAAATGTGCACCATTGACAGTTGAACTATTGCAACCGTTCCTATGTGGAAGATCAACAAACCATGAAGAGAAGGTATTATTCTCTATAATGGATGACGATGATCTATTTGAGAAAATGAAAGTGTTACTCGATTGGACATGGATTGATCTGAGTGGGTTCATTGTATGCTTCTAAGAGCATTGTGAGATTAATGTTCTGTACAAGATTGATTAGTAAATGTTGCTATTGTAAATTGACATCAGAAAGTTAAGTCTAATCTCTGTATGTAATTTTCCTTACTGTAATACAAAGAGGTTTTTCTTGGTGTGGTGGGTTTTTCTCTCGTAAGCATTTTCCCATGTAAATCTGGTGTCCAATTGTGTATGTGTTTAATTTCTCTTTTTTGTTATTCTTTTCATGTGCATCTTATTAGACTGTAATTGAAAAATTTAAAGTCACCTCTGTATTCTTCCCTGAGGTTTTAGCATTAGGATATTTTGTTCTACACCTAAGCTTTCCTTACAAGTGGTATGAAAGCTAGGCCAGTTGTGGTATCCTTAAGGGTAGGTTGGATTTTTTGTGTCAATTCTGTTAAGTGGGAGTTTTGTAGAATTCTGGTAATTTGAATTACAGATTAAGATGGCAAGCATGTCAAGAAAGATTGAAATTGAGAAATTCAATGGCAGTAATTTTGAGTTGTGGAAACTCAAAATGGAAGATTTGTTGGTTGATCATGATCTTTAGCAAGTGTTGTTTCTGGAACGAAGCCTACATGCATGAAGCAAGAGGATTGGAACCTTACAGATCAAAAATCAAAGGGGTTGATAAGGCCCTGTTTAGTAGACTCTGTTCTTCTAAATGTTCATGAAGAAAAGATAGCATCCTCTTTGTGGAAAAGGATGGGAGCTATTTATCAGGGCAAGTCCTTGGTGAATAAGTTGTTCTTGAGGAAGAAGTTGTACTCTTTGAAAATGTAGGAAGGAGTGTTTGTTGTTGATCATTTGAATTCTTTCAACATGTTGATTGCTCAGTTAGCATATGTGGGTGTGAAGATCATTGTATGCTATTGTTATGTTCTTTTTTAGATTCTTGGGATCACTCGGTGATGACTATTGGGATTACTACTTTCTCTTTTAAGATGGAAGATATTGTTGCTTCTTTGTTATTAGAAGAGCTAAGAAGAAAATCTTCTGAGATCACAAAGGAGGCTCTTGTTGTTCGAGGCAGATCAAAAGAAAAAAGAAAGAAGAAGGATAAGAAGTCCAAATCCAATCAGAGGGGAGATCAAAGTCTCCTATTAAGAAGTCCAAGGTAAAGTGCTAGAATTGTGGGCAACCTGGTCATGTCTGAAAGGATTGCAAAGAGGAGAAAAAGAAGAAGAAGAAGTATTCTTCCGATAATGATTCTTCTCAAAGTGATGTAGACGCTTTCATTGCAACCTTGGCTACATAGGCATCAGATGATGTCTGGCTGATTGATTTTGGAGAATCTTTCCACATGACATCTCATAGCGACTGGTTCACTAAGTATGAAAAATACGATGGTGGAAGGGTTTATTTGGCAAGCGATTCATCCTTGGAAATACTTGGTCATGGAAGAGTCCTAATTTAGTTCCCTGATGGAAGAGTGAAGGGAATCAATGGTGTAATGCATATACCAGGTCTGGCTCAAAATTTACTTTTAGTTAGTAAGTTTAATGATGTTGGAGTGCAGGTCTCATTCTCTGGAAATGGCTGCAAGATGACTAGAGGTCAATGGTGCTAGCTAGTGGTGCTCATATTGGTACTTTGTATAAGCTAGATGCACTTGCTATTCAATGCAATAGTGTCTCTGCAAAGTCACAGAAGGCTACTCATGGAGAAAAGGAGGAAAAAGTTCCTGATAGTGAAAACTCTATGGAAGTTAAACTTCCAGCAGAAAAGACTATGCTCTAGCATCATAGGCTTGGCCACATTGGAGAAAAAGGTTTAAAACCTTGAAAAATAAAAACCTGGTTGAGGGGCTTGATGACTATAACCTTGAGTTCAAATTTTGTGAACATTGTATATATGGTAAACAACACCGTGTTTCATTCTACTCCAGTTCTCACAAATCTTTTGGTTTACTTGATTGTATACATTCTGATGTTTTTGGTCTAGTAAATGTTCCTTCTTTGTCTAAATCAAGATATTATGTATCGTTTATTGATGATTATTCAAGTGGGGCATTTGTTTATTTTTTGAAAAGTAAATCATCAGTGCTCAATCATTTTAAGGAATTTAAAAACCTTGTGGAAAATTAGACTAGAAGAAAAATAAAATGTTTAAGGACTGAAAATGGGAGTGAGTTTTGCTTTGATGAGTTTGAAATGTACTGTAAAGATCATGGGATTAAAAGACATAAAACTACACCTTACACTCCACAAAAAAATGGAGTTGCTGAAAGGTTCAACAAGACAGTGATGGAAAGAGCAAGAAGTATGCTAAGAAGTGCTGGCTTGGAGGAGAAGTTCTAGGATGAGGAAGTTGCAACAACATGTTATTTAATAAACTATTCTCCGAATTTTGCTCTTGTTGAGAAAACACCTTTGGAAGCATGGTCTGGAAAGAAGCCCTCTCTGAGACACATTCATATCTTTGGCTGTGAGGCATATGCATATGTGCCGAATAAAAAAAGGTCTAAATTGGGAAACAAGGTTGTTAAATGTATTTTTATTGGTTATAGTGCTCGCATAAAAGGATACAAGCTTTGGAATCCTGATATTGAGAAGGGTCTATACAGAAGAAGTATTATTTTTCGTGAGTTGAGACCTTCTACTTTGAATCTCCAGTCATAGACAAAATCAAAAAATAAAAAAGGATGTAGTTGAAATTCCCCTAACACCAGATAAAGAGGAATTGAAAATTCAAAATGTACCTGAAACTGAGGAGAGCTCAAGTAGTTCTGAGAGTTCTGAAGAAGAAGATCAACCTCAGCCTCAGCCTGTGAGGAGGTCAACACATGAAAGAAAGCAACTTGATAGGTATGGGTTTTCTTTGTTAGATTCTACTTGTGCCTATGCTTTAATTTGTAGCATTGATGAGCCTAGGACTGTAAAAGAGGCATTTAGAATGTCTGATTCAAACTCTTGGTTGGAAGCCATGAATGAAGAAATGACATCATTAGAAAAGAATGATACTTGGAGTTTGGTGCCCTTGCCTGAAGGTAGAAAAGTTGTTGGCTGCAAATGGGTATTTAAAAGGAAAATAGGTTTGGATGGCAGTGTGGAAAAGTATAAGGTGAGGTTGGTTGCGAAGGGATATTTCTAGGTAGAGGGAATTGATTATGGAGAAATATTTTCCCCTATAGCTAAGGTGACATCTATCAAATTTATTTTGTTACTTGTAGTTGCGTATGACTTAGAGATTGAATAGATGGATGTGAAGACAACATTTCTTCATGGTGACCTTGAAGAAGAAATTTATATGTCCCATCCTGAGCACTTTGTGGAAAAAGGTAAAAAAATATGGTTTGCAAGTTGAAAAAATCTCTGTATGGATTAAAATAATCTCCTAGAATGTGGTACAAGAAGGTTGACACGTTTGTTTTTTCATTGGGATTTGTATGATTGAAATTTGATCATTGTGTGTACTTCAAAGCTGAAAATGATCGTGTTCTTATTATTGCTCTCTATGTTGATGATATGTTGTTCATAGGCAATAGTAAGTTAATGATTTCTGATCTAAAATCTTAGTTGTCTGCAAAGTTCGAAATGAAAGATCTTGGTGCAGGTAGGTATATTTTGGGAATGGTAATAACTAGGGATAGGAAGAGTAGAAAACATTGACTCAGTTAGAGTAAGTGTATTAATACTGTTCTGGAGAGATTTTGTATGACTAAGTGCAATTAGCTAGTTGTTCCAGTTTTACAGGGAAAGAAGCTATATGTTAAAGACTGTCCAAAATCTCCTACTGAGATAGAGAACATGACCAGAGTGCCTTATGCTAGTGCAGTTGGTAGTTTAATGTATACAATGGTCTGTACAAGGCCAAACATTACCCAATTAGTGGGAGTACTTAGTCATTTTATGGAAAATCTTGGAAAGACACATTGGGATGCTATGAAAAGAGTGCTTAGATATCTGAAGGGCACTTTAGAATATGATTTGTGTTACCATGGAAATTTGGTTGAATTACAGAGGACTCTCAGCATTCGAGGCTATGTGGATTCTAATGGGCAGGGGAGATTGACAATAGAAGATCCACCAGTGGATATATTTTCATGATGAATAGTAGTGCGGTTAGTTGGATGAGTAAGCAACACGATGTAGTCACTATTTCCACTATAGAGGCAAAATACATGGCAGCAACACATGCCTGTAAAGAAGCAATCTGGTTAAAATGTTTGTGTTCTAACATTGGGTTTGATGCAGGGAAAATTACAATTTACTATGATAGTTAGAGTGCTATTTGTTTGGAAAAATATCCTAATTTCCATGCTAGGACGAAACATATTGATGTACAGTATCATTTTGTATGAGATATGGTGGAGGATGGAAAGGTTTCTTTAGAAAAAGTGGATACTCTGCAAAATGTTGTAGATGCATTGGCGAAACCAGTGAGCACATACAAGTTCAAGTGGTGTGCCAGTTTGATGGGCCTTAATGCCCATGAATTTTAGTAGTTTTGTTGTGCTCTGGAGGTGTAAGTAAGATCTTCGTCAAGTGGAAGATTGTTGGAAAATATGCCTCAAGCTTACTGACATGAAACTCTTGAAAGAGAAAAATTGGTGAGACCCTTAGAATGTCTTACCGACTAGCAGATGTGTTCTAAACTCTTGAAGAAGTTAGATCAACATGTCTATGGATCTGTCTTGCCGATGGGAGTCATCGGCAAGACAAGCCTATTGCTGTGAAATTCCTATCTCTTTCTGTCCGGGCAGAGCTCTTGCCGATGGGTTGATTCCTGGTGATAATTATCGGGGAGACTCTTGGTGACGAGTGGCATCGGGGAGAGACCTGAACCTTTAGAGTGACTCATTCTGATAGAGTATGTCTCACCAATGGTTTTACACATGAATTTCATCGGGGTGACATGAAGGCTCAATAAGAGTCTAAGCGATAGTGGAGGTCTCACTGACAAGTGTACCTTCCGTGAGAACTCTTGCCGATGGACGTTTCTCTCACCGATAGTCTTTGTTCGGTATGAGCTCTCGCCGATAGCGATGGTCTTGTTGATAGAGCTACGTGTGATGGAAATCGGTGTGAATTCTTAGCGACATTGATGGTCTTACTGATAGTTCTGCAATGGACATTGGTGAGATGTCTTGCCGATGGTGCTACTCTTGTCGATGGATAGTTGGTTTTCTTGTGATATCAGGGAGAATTGATTTGTTATCAGTCTAAATTATTAGGGTGTTTTTGATACCTTTGGTCTTGTCGATAGCTATGTGAACAGGCATTTTGGCATCGAGGAGACATGGTCTAGTGTCTCACCGACATGCGATACAGATGAACATTTTATCTGAACGTCTGTCCTACGTGGTGATTTCTAAGCCAATGAGAGAAGCAAAATGTGAACCGTTGATAGTTGAACTATTGCGACCGTTCCTATGTGGAAGATCAATAGACCATGAAGAGAAGGGATTATTCTCTATAACGGATGACGATGATCTATTTGAGAAAATGAAAGTGTTGCTCAATTGAACATAGATTGATCTTAGTGGGTTCATTGTATGCGTCTGAGAGCATTGTTAGATTAATGTTCTATACAAGATTGATTAGTAAATGTTGATGTTGTAAATTGACATCAGAAAGTTAAGTCTGATCTCTATATGTAATTTTCCTTACTGTAATACAAAGAGGCTTTTCTTGGTGTGGTGGGTTTTTCTCTTGTAAGGGTTTTCCCACATAAATTTGGTGTCCAATTGTTTATGTGTTCAATTTCTCTTTTCTGTTATTCTTTTCATGTGCATCTTATTGGATTGTAATTGAAAAATTTAAAGTCGCCTCTCCATTCTTCCATGAGGTTTTGGCATTAGGAGAGTTTGTTCTGCACCTAACCTTTCCTTACAGCTACTTGCTCAATCTCATCCTCTGAATTTCTAGATCTGATATTCAACTTATAGAACTCCTAAGTATACTCGATTACACTTGACTCCTTCTACTTCAAATTATGCAACTTCTAGAAAAAATTAATCTAATAATCTATAGGCATAAACTTTGTCTTAAATTTATTTACCATCTAATCCCATGATTTTCTCTTCTCCTTTCCTATTCTTTCCTATCTGTTTGTAAATGTTTCCACCAAAGGGATGTTTGTCCTTTCAACTTTTTACAAGCAAATTTTACCTTCTTATCTTCAGTGGTACCTTCAAAATCAAAATAATTTTCCATCTTTCTTATCCACTCAAGAAATACATCTGAATCCAACTTACCATTATAATCTGGTGGATTGAAATGACATTTTGTATTCACTCTAGTTAGGGCTCTTATGAACCTCTCTTCTCCCTTATCCAAGTCAGGTTGATCTTCTCTTCCTCTTCCTCCATGCACTTCTACTTCTTCATGATCACTCACATCATCAACTGGTCAACCTCTTCTCTAGGCCATTTCATCTGCATCTAATCTTGTAGCAATTCCTCTGAACATCTCCATTAAAGTTGGGTCTGCATTTCCATGTGCTTCATTTCCTCTAGCATTTCTTCTTCCCCCAAGCTTTACACAAGTCCTCTACAGTTGTAGGTTAAATCCTTAGTCTGCCACCCCACAAAAAATCTTCAACAGGACTCCATGAATTCTGGCAATCTCTTACAGATTAAATCTCACTCTGATACGAATCTGGTATATCCACAGTAGGAGGGTGCTCAAAGAGAAAAATCTGGACCATGCAACAAGAGTAACACAATAGAAGCAACATAAAATATGGAGGAAAATGTAGATTCAAACATTCTTATTAAAAAAAACTCTTGATTACAATCGACCGACAACATCTAGACTTAGAGATTCAGCTCACAGGCCTGATATAACATGTTTAAAATACAATATTCATATATGTTGCTTTACACTCTGGCATAGCCACAATAGGAGGGACCTCAAAGAGAATAATATGGATCGTGCAGTAAGAGTAACACAAAGAAACCAACATAGAATATGGAGGAAAATGCAGATGCAAATATTCTCATTAACAAAAATCTTGATTACAATCGGCCGACAACATCCAGACTTACATATTTGGCTCACAGGACTGATATAACATGTTCAAAATACAATATTCATATATGTTGCTTAATGCGAGAGAAAATATTACATATCAAATCTTATATGTCTCTAATTTTCCTTTCTATTGATCTGTTACAATGATTTATATCACATCTTGAGATATAGAATCATTTGCATCGGCCAAAGATCTTCACAATCTCTAATGAAAGAGAATGTAATGTGTGCATGAATAGGTCATCCTCAAATTTGAATTACTCCTTGGTGAATGCATAGGATGAAGTGTGGACCTATAATTAAGGTCGAGGACACTCCACGGAACAATTAAAATCACACTGTCAAGATCCACAAGCTATTGGAACGATCCACGAGTGATCTAACTAGCCGTTAGGTTTGAAAATTGTTCTGGTGTCAGCTTAAGAAATTTCCACTAAATCTGGAAGCGATAACTTGCCAAAAAAAGATCCAATCGTGCTCAAATCTTGGAATAAGGAAAATAAATATGTCCACAATGTAAACAAAGATCCACAATGTTTAGTGAGTAAATACGAAAAGTCCACCAACATGAACTGAGCAAGAACAGAACAAGAACAAAACTTGAAAGAAAATATTTTTGGTTGATGCAAGATTTCCAAGAGCCAAGGATGCTCCTATATCAATTGCTGAGCTAAAAGCTAAATCCCTTGTTACACAAAATTATCAAAATTGATACGTAGTCAATTGCCTTCACAATTATCTTTACTGGATTAAACCATATTGCAAAATTGTCTTTCCAAAACATCCCAAAAAATTATTGAATCAACCAAAATGATCTCCACCATGATCTCCATATCAAGATACAATGTTCACATAAATTACAACACTGTAATGCAATCTTGTGCTTATCCTACATGCTCATGTTGCCAACAACTACATCAATGACAAAACTTCTCATTCTTCCAACAAATAGTTGAAGGATGATTTGGTATACCTGTGATATTCTCCTTAAAATAGTCAAATAAATGACTAATCAAATAAAAGAGAAATGTATAATTATAGGAGAACCCATCAAATTAATTAGTTAAAAATCCCAAATAAAATATAATTCTCCATAATCAATGCAATTACAATTTCCACTTGCTAGAAAATACAAAGTGATATTTGATCTCAATTCTTAGTATGTTTCTAAATAAAACTATAATAATAGAAATATATTCTTTTATCACAATGAATGCAAATCAATAGCACCGATTAAAGTTACATAAAAAATAATACACTTTCAAAAATATTAGTTTAAAAAGGAGCCAATATGAATATGTACAAAGCCTTAAAAAATTTCTTAATTGAGAATTCTATAGCAACACCTATGATGAATTATAAATTCTATAAACTTCTTTTACTAAACCATCTAATCCACCATGTAGTGCATCAAAAAATATTGAAGGGGATTTCTTTTTTTAAATGGTCTACTAATGTCAACATAATATCACCACCAATTTTAATACCATTCTTGTAAATTATTGGAATTTCTAACTATATAGCACCACTTGCTAAATATACAACATTGTAGTTTTTAAAGAGATTCACCAAATTTTGTTGATGAGTTAGAACAAAACTAAAATAGTAAACATGAAATTTTCAACTACATTTATTGATAGTTTGTTACATACTTGAAATGCAATGGAGGATATTGTGGCAATGGTGTTAAGGTCATATAGGGAAAGTAAGGGGTCCTCATGCACATCAAAGGACATGCAATCTATAAAAAGGGCCAAGTGCTATTAACAAGGGTCATGTGGTATATATAAAGGTTAATGACTAGTCAAAGATCCACATACCTATTATAAGTTATCGCCATTTATAAAAAAATTATTGTAAAAAATAAGTATGTGCCTACATGTATATGACACCTATTTTACAAAGTAATATTATATGTCTATTAATTTATTGAAATGGAATAATAAAGGAGAGCACCTACTTTGCTTTATATACATAGTGGAATATTCAAGTATGGATGCACAAGGGTAAAAAGAGTTAGCAATAGGAGAAATGTTTTCGAAATATTATGATTGAGTAGTTTATCTATAACATTTTAAGAATTTTGAATGTAATGATAGAATTAGATTTGACCCAAAATTTTCTAAAAATATTGCTATCCTCCAAATGTAGAAACTACTATCCATGTTTAAACCCTTCTTCATTTGGCCACTAGTATCTAAGTGGGATGCAAAAAAAGGATACTGTTAATTTCTTGAACACTCTTAGTACAATGGTGAGCTCATATTTAATCTACAAATCTATCATATGCACCTACAATTGAAAGCCATAATGGGAACCCACAAAATCTAGTATTTATATCCCACCCTTCTACTTCTCCAGATATAAGAGAAGATTCTACTTAATATTTCAATAATATATTAATATTTCAATAATATACAATATTTCAATAATATACAATATTTACACTACAATATATCCCAAAAGAAAAACGAATTCAAATTTCTTTGATATTTTTAATATTTGAATACAAATATAGCCATCTAAGATCTAGAAACCTAATGCAAAACACAAATAACTCAAAAATTTAATATCATTAAAATAAATTATGTTCTTATCAAACAATGTAATTAGAATATGATATCTATGAAAGATGAGAAACACTAACTATATAAACCACCAACTAAAAGTGCTCTAAGTAAAGTAAAGTGACAATGTATGAAAATGACCTAATACTAGAATTAATTACGCCGATAGGCGTACACTGCTGCGGCAGTTTTTCCGTGTACAGAGAAACGGAAACAAAACATTTCTTTATTTTTATTTATTATTTATATTTTGCAGCGCTAGTTTGACGTGTACATTTTTATTATCCTCCGATTAAAATTGATGTTTAGGTGACTGTTATTTTGCAGCGGTAGTTTGACGTGTACATTTTTATTATCTAGGCGATTAAAATTGATGTTCAGGTGACTGCTTGCGTTAGGGCCTTTCTTCAGGTGAAGACGTCATGACAGGCTGCTACAGGCGATGACAGATTGGGAGTGCAGTAAGTATAGAGAAGGACAAGTTATGTGATGAAAAATCAAACGGGGGTGTTGAGGAGAAGCCTTAAGAAATTAATCAGAAAGAAGATGAAACGCCCAAGAAGCCCAGCAAGCTTCTGCCCTGTCCTAGATGTGAAAGCATGGATACTCAATTCTGTTACTATAACATTGTGAACCGACCCAGGCATTTTTGTAGGAATTGTCAGAGATATTGGACAACAGGTGGGCTTCTCAGGAATGTCACTGTGGGCGCCGTTTATGAAAATTCTGTGTTTTACGTTTATTTTAAATTTTGCTCCTTCATTTCCATTGGCGTTGAAGAAAGCACGGAGGCGTGCACTGATCTGAAGTCGCTGAAGCAATTCCACGCTCACATACTCGTCTCTGGACTCCATAAAAATATCCGGTTGGCTTCCAAACTTGTCATTATGTATACGAAGCTAAGAGGTTTAGCTGATGCACACCTGTTTTTTGATCAAATGTATGAGCCACCCCTTTTCTTGTGGAATATATTAATAAAAGAGAACTCAAGCAAGGAAGCCCTTCCACTCTACAATAGAATGCGGTAGACAGGTATAGAGCCGGACCATTTTACATTTCCACTTGTGGTGAAGGCATGTGGGAAGCTGTCAGATCTGCAAACGGGTAGGGCTGTCCATTACCACAGTGAGAAGTGGTTTAGAATCTCACGTGTTTGTAGGGAATGCCCTCCTAGATATGTACGCTAGATGTGGGTTTGTTGAGGATGCACGACAAGTGTTTGATGAAATGTCTGATAGAAACAGAGACGTTGTTTCCTGGACTGCAATGATTGCTGGTTATGCCCGGAGTGAGCACGCTGAAGAGGCCCTCACACGTTTTGATCAAATGCAACTTCAAAATGTTATGCCCGACTCTGTTACCATGGCCTATGTTATATTAGCTTGTGCTAATTTGGGTGCTATAGAGCAAGGCAAGTTGATTCACGGTCAGATACAAATGAATCAATTAGATTCTTACATTTTCATAACGACTGCATTGGTAGATATGTATGCCAAATGCGGTGATGTAGATATTGCAAACCAGTTGTTTGAGAAAATGTCAAGAAAGGATGTGGTGACATGGAATGCAATGCTTGTTGGGTATGCTAAAAATGGACAAGCCAATGAAGCTATAATGCTATTTTGTAAGATAGGCATACACCATCCATCAATAAGAGAGATGTGGACTGAAGGAACCCAATTTAATCGACGCTACTTGTGTTTGTAGATGATTTTAATTGATATCGAGAGCCTGAGTAGATATTTCCACAGGAGAACTGTTCAAGAATTTTGAAACACCCAAGGGAGAAGCATTCGCTCCACTCATGACCTTCCACAAACTCTCTCTAAACTGTGGAAGCTTAAGTGCCTTGGTATATTCCGTGTCCATAACCCATCTCGCAGTTTGATATGCATAGGACAGCCTTCTTCACGAGGCTTTCAGGCTTTTATGAGTAATGCCTCAACCTAACGTGGTCTCATGGAATGCTGTTATTGTCGGATATGCACAAAGCGTACCTACTGAGAAAGCCTTGGAGATGATCAGGCAAATACAATTGGCAGGCTTGAAGTCAGATTCAACAACCTTTACTAGCATTCTCCCTGCCTGTGCCAAACTTGGAGCTTTCCATCGAAAAATAATTGACAACGGGCTTTTATCCGCGCATGCATTGTTTGACAAAATGAATCATCCAGATGTGACCTCATGGACTGCAATCATTTCCGGATATGCAATGGATAGCTCTAGCAATGATGCACTTAAACTCTTTGAACTAATGAAACACTCTGGAACTCAAGTCTGGCATGACATGTCTGCCATCCTATTTTGGAGGGGACTATTATTATATGATTAATGTAAATAATTTGATGATTACTATAACTTAGCATTTGTAAGAATATATCTTTTGACGTTTATTTATATAGATTTTGTATAAAGCATCATGGAGAGTAGAAATGATATACACCCTTTGTGAGGCTTTCACCGCATTTTAAATGAAATTGCGAAGGATAGATGCCAGGCAACAAGACAAAATGAGAAAGATTTCCATTTAGATAAAAAAGGATTTTCCATTCGGTTTTGGTTCTCATTTTAGATAGCGTAAGTTGTGGGTGAGGAGATTGCGCTATCAAAAGGTAAGCTCCAAGCTATTCTCTCAAATTTCTCATACTAATAAACAAAATAGTAATCTTAACTTAGTGAACTGAAAGTGTCTATGTAACTGTCATGCCTCGAATTTTCAACAAGAAAAGTCACATAATTTTTTTTTGGATCTATTAATTAAGTAAATTAACTCTCATTAAGAGTTTAAGACCTAACACTAAATGAGATCCCTCGTGAAGGAAATTCACAAATTCAAATGTATGGAGACACAAATCTATATTTGAATAAATATAAAATTGGAATACTTCAATATGGTTCTCTAACATTATCATTCACTCAAAACATGATTAACATAATTAATGTTGAATCATATATTTCCTTTGTTAGCAACATTTGCCACTATTCCTAGTATTAATAGCCCTCCTAATATTAAAGTAGTTAAATAGGATTATTATTATTATTTATGATGACATTTATTTTATTATTGAACTTGGTGTTAACTTTACCTTTGATTGTAGTATTGACATTTTTCGACAATGTTCATATCCTTTCAATATAAATACTAACAACTCTATTGTCATGCCCATAATTTTCACCAATTTCTTTTTTGTTTTAAAATCAAGCATTAAATTGATTTACACTGTAATTGATTACTAGCATTCTACAAGTAAACATATCATTGAGTTTATATCTATCACCATGTATCTTACCAAGATGACGTATTATCTTGACATGGTCCAATCAGTTTAATTGGATATTGGTTAGCCTTAGTCAATCTTTTTTTTCTTTTCCAAACTGAATTTGCAATATAATACTACTTTCATTATAACTAATACTATTATTATTTAATTTTGAATTTATATCAAGGATATTATTATCGTTATAATAAATCATTAATGGCATTAGTTAATCTCTAATTATCTCTAACGATATATTGTTATCAATAATAATATGTTGTTAGCAATTATTGATAATAACACTTATCTACAAATAACCTTATTATTAGTAAACTAATATTTTTCCAAAAAGAATAAACAATATCTCTTACCTATATAAGGTATTTATTTACTTAATTAACTATTACCCCTTTTATTTTATTTTATTTTCCATTTATGAATAATTATGTAAAAAAAAATTAACACTAAATAGGAATATGCACTTATTTATACATATTTATTTTATAAAATTTAAAGAAAACAAAAATAAATATTTAAAGAAACCTCTTGATACCCATTATTTTGGTTTCTTTCCATTTAAAAATATATATATATATATATATATTTTTCCTCCCCCCCTTTTTGCCTTAAACTTTATTTCTTTTCTTTACATTTTAAATTAATAATATTTTAAGTTAATATTTTACCCCTCCAAAAGGGGGAAAAAGCAAGAATCATTCTGTTCTTAAAGAATGTGAAAAAAAAAAAACATTGGATAAGGTGATTATATTCCAATTTAGACTTTCATAAGAGAAATGTGAGAACTACAAGACCTCTTCCATTATTAATAGTTTAATTTAAAATGTATTCGTGGAAGTGCTTCCCCTCCTGAAATTCATATCACGATATACAATTTAACAGTTGGCTTTCAAGGTGAGCGCTCTTACTAAATGCCTTTATTTTATCTTCCACAAGGATTTTTCCCGCATGATGTGTAAAGTGGGGTCAATTAAAAATCACATGAATATTATTCACCGTATTATAAATTTAGTTGCATTGAATTTATAAGCCATGTCCACTTTGAAACCAAATAAGCGCCTGTAAAAAAAAATAGATAAAAGAAAAGAGAGCTCATGGGAGGATAAATAGAATACAATTAATGACGGCGAGAGAAAACCTAACCGCTATGTTAACCTTTCATCACATTGCAGATTGGAATAGGAGGCGATGAATGGTGGTGCAGCATAATAGATACAAGCACAAAAGGAGACGTTAGATTGGGTTGCATATATGCATTGAGGTGTTTTTAGAGCTACGAAGATTAGTTCCATTTATATAAAAATGGTATAGCGAACTGGCTATCTTATACATTGTTATCAATGCTATTTCCTTTCATCTTTAACTCTAATGTTGTCCGAAATACTTATATACAATATATTATTCTAAATAGGGCTATGTACAATTCATGATTAACTTTTCAGATCATAGCATCGATTATTAATTTACTTATCCAAAGCACAATAGATTTGATCAATAAAGTAGGCCTAGGCTGACTGGTCTTGCAGATAGATTCTCTAGCCTCCACACTGCCTAGCATCCTAAGTGAGTTAGTATGCTAGTGTTCATCATTCATGAGGTGACAAGACTATCTTGCATTTGGAGGGAAGAGAATTCGATGAGACGTCCTTTTTCCTACACAGTATTATTTCATGTTGCCAGTAGCTATCATTGAATTTATCTTTATCATTGATCACATCAATATTATTATTATCCTTGGTTTTGATGTTGGTATCCTAATACGACCCTCCAGCAGAGAATTCAACTAAGCATTTAATACTCCTGCTAAACCCTTACTAATGCCACACCAACCAAGTTAAATGCAAAACCATTGCTACGTGAGTACAAACTAACACCAGATATATCAGATCAACCATTTAAATGGAATCCTATCAGTGACTACGCATATTGCACAAAAGCTGATCACCATTAATTAAATTTCAATGTGAATGAAATACTAAGGTGATGGGACAGTGTCGTTGGGTTGAGTGTGGGACAATCTACTCACAAATAATTAATTCTATTGTGTGCAAAAATTATTAAAGTACAAGTGCGAGGATGAATGCCAACATGAGTAGTTCAAGCCAAAATCTCTATAGCAGCAATAGTTGAAGCATATTAGTGGATCAAACTTGGTAGTTGAAGGCAATTATTAAGTCAACATTTATGGTGTTTAATAGTTACAATGCAAGCTAAAACTCTCACTGAAGTAGTGCAAGATCTCACTTGTAGCAAAGAGATACTCCATCACCTCAAGGACGATATCCAATTAATAGTTAGGCGGAGGCGTGAGGGTGGGGTTAGTAGGCCGACCCTGCTTCACGTGGTGGATATCCATGCCTGCCCAAGTTTAATGCATGACTCAACTGGAAACTTACCTAGTTTCAGATGTGCTACCGACACCTAAGATAGCGATAAAAAGGACGTGACTCAACACACACGAGTTTGGGCACTACTACATAGAGGGGGGGTTTAAGACAATTTTTGAGTAAATTGTCTTAACTTGAGACAATAAAGTTTTTGTGTATTGTCTTAAATATTGTCTTTAAGCGAATGTCTTAAATTATTGTCTTGAAAAATTGTCTCTATAAAGACAATATAAAAAAGAAGTATTTTTGTCTCTTTAGAGAAAATTTCACTTTTGTCTCTTTAGAGACAATAGTTGAGATTAAAGAAAACATTGTCTCTCTAGACACAATATGAAAAAATGTATTTAAAAAAATAAACAATTTATTTTAAATATTTTTTAGTGTGGTTTTTAATATTCAATGTTTCCAAATTCTCGTCGTCCATAGAAAAGAGAATTCAACATTACTGTTATCACCTAAGTATGCACCCTTGCTAAGTTGTATGATACATACATTTCTACCTAAAAGTGTTGGAAATGAGACAATGCATTTGAATTTTTAGCATAAAACACAGAAAAACATATCAATCATCCATTTGTGCATAATGAAACAGTTTTTAAGAAGACAAAAATATTTAATTTTATTGAAAAAAATTGTTCTTACAGCAGATACAAGTCTGAAAATGACTGATTTTCTTTCAAAATCTAAAAAATTACATCTATTTCTTCAATCTCAAACACTGGTTTTTGAGTTACAATACAATGTTTTGCTGAGAAGAACTTAAAAAGGTTACAACATACAACAACAAAAGTAAGAACTAACAAAGTGAGCCTAGCTTCCTTTTTGGCTATCCTACATTGGAGAGAATGTAGGACATCATCTAATGACCATTAAATAACTTTTTAAAAACTGTTGCTGATTGTTTCCTTTCATCT